>PVLC010042226.1:0-13027 GCA_004027655.1 Graphiurus murinus
TATATATGATTGGATAATGATTGGCCAGGGATTCTACAAATGCTAAGAGCAAAGACCTAGATGGAATTTTAATTAACTACTTGCTAATACCAACTTAAACTACTTAGCAAGATCTTGCTTCAAAATAAAATAGGGCTGGGGGTGTGGCTCAGAAGTAGAATGCCCCTGGGAGGAATCCCCAGTGCCACACAATTTTTTTTTTTAATTTAACTGAATTTATTTTCTAAATACATCCAATGTTTAAACATGAATGGAATTTTGATACAGCTTGATTTAAAAATACTAGATACTTTGACAAATTTTAAGGGTAGAAAAGAGCCACAAAATTAGTGAAAATCTTAACACAGTTGATACTACATTCTTAGAATGGGAAATTCAGCATCTATTTAAAAATAGAATTATGTTGTACTTTAATATGACTTGAAGAAAAAACACTGCTTTCACCCTTTGTTAGTTACCAGAATTGGGAAAGAGATAGTTACCATGCCAATTTTATGTCTTTCTTCCAAGAAAAGAACACATCAAGCTGCTGCTACATGTTGGACTCAAAATACAACACAATGTCAAGGTCACCAACTTATTTACAATGACCAAGAAGCCAACCTAGAAATGGCATTAGATTGGGCTCTGAGGAAAGAGTTTAGTAATCCAACAGTGTACTTTAATGCTATGTTACCTGGGCAGAGACACTGTGGGAAAAGTCCTAAAAAACTTTTAGGGCAGAAGTTTTTTGGCAAATATGTTACTGGCATTTCATCTCTGGAAGGGAGAAGTAAGTTTAAAAATAGACACTTGAAGGTCCTGAAGGTATCCTTCCTCACCAAGATGACCAGATCTAAGAGCTTAGGGTAGATCAATTTGGTATCTAAAACAGATTAAAAGAAAATGCTGAAACAATTTCAAGTCATAAATCACTTTTATAGGAAAGATTTATAGATATCCACGCATGAAAATGGCACACTATTCTGATCACTGATCTTGTGGCTCATGACATTTTAATTTTTATTTTGAAAAAGAGTCTCATTAGATTGATGAGAGAACACGCATACACACTCGCCTAGGGACTGAATCCAGAGGCATTCCACCCCTGAACTACAGCTCCAGCCCCTTTTTATTCTCACTACTTGCTGAGGCTGCCCTAGATCCTCCTTTTCTTAGCCTCCCAAGTCCTGGGATTACAGCCATGCACCAACACACCCAGCTGTAGTGAGAATCTTTTAAAGTATTATTAGTATAGTGTAATCTAAATTAACAGACCAAATCCACAGCTATCAAAATTTGTGGATGGCAGGATCTCCTTTAACACTTTTAAAATCTGACCCCTAGACTTTATTTATTTATTTATTTATTTATTTATTTATTTATTTATTGTGGTACTGGGGATTGAACTCAGGGGCATTCTACCTCCGAGCTATACGCTCAGCCCTATTTTTTATTCTTTATTTTGAAACCGAGTCTCACTAAGTTGCGGAGTGCCTCACTAGGTAGCTGAGGCTGGCCGCGAACCCGGATCCTCCTGTCTCAGCCTCCCGAATGCTGGGATTACAAGCGTGCGCCACCACGCCTGGCTCTGACTCCTAGACTTTAAATCTCAAAATATCCATTGTAAGATATTATACACTCTACACAGTACCAAAAATGTTATGAAAAATTACTGTATTTATACACAACAGTAAAAAGAATGGCAATGCTTTACATAGTTACAAATCTCTTTAATACCTGGCTTAACAGAATAAGAGTCTCTGACTTTCATATTCAATATATAACCATGTGTTTTGCCAGTTGTATATAAAAAACTTCAGCCTCAATTAGATACATAGTTGGGAAGGGAGAAGTATTTTAATAGGTTTTTCAAGTAGTTATGGATATCGCTCCCAAACTTTATAAGTGGTCTTTTCTTAGAGGTTTGTGGAACGAACACCTGTGATTCCAGTACTTGGGAGGACAGACAGGAGTAGTATAGGTTCAAAGATAGCCTCAGCAACTTATTAATGCTCTGGGCAACTTAGTGAGATTCCATTTCCAAATAAAAAATAAAAAGGCCTGGGGATGTAGTTTGGAAGTATAATACCCCTGAATTCAATCCCCACCCCGCCCCCCCACCAAAAAGGTTTGTGGAATTTGAATGCATACCAGTGGTCTGTAACATTAAAATCAAAGGCTCTCCTTTGTATTTGTTACAAAGCTTGATTTTGTAACATCACAAGCACTGTCCATTTGTAAAACAATGATTCACTAAGTTATGCAGATTTCCCAAATGTTGACATATCTTATTACACAGTATCAAAAACTGCATTCATTAATAGCTACACATTTCATCTGAAAAGTCTTTTAAGTATTGAAAACTGTCACACCATGGGAGATACATGTAACTTTTGCTTGAAAGCTCAAATTTTATCATGGACAACAAATACTACCCCAAAAGCAACAGGTTCACTGTTCACTTGAGAAAATAAATGACAAATACCCAATCTGAATAACTAAGCTTGTCAGTATTTCTTTCAAAACACAACAGAAGATGTTACATGAAAAGCAGTTAGCTCAGCTCGAAACTCAAAGTGCTTCACCAACACTCTTCCTTCAGACAACCACTGTACTTTATGCTCATACAGAACATTTAACAGCTCCACACTCAGGCTGAGAAGTGTCTACTGCTTCATCAAGGATATTCATGGGTGGCAGAGGTGGAAGGGGGAAGAAGAGGGAGAGAGAACACACACTTGCCTAGGGACTGAACCCAGAGGCACTCTCCCCTAGTGACTTGATGTCACTAGGTTGCTGAGGGTCTCACTAAGTTCTGGAGGCAAGTCTCCAACACCAGATCCTCCTGTCTCAGCTCCCAAGTACTGGGATTCCAGGCCCGTGCCACCTCACCCAGCTCATCAAGGACATGAAGTAAAAATTGGTGTTTAACTGTCAGTACAGACAGGAGTATCATGACTACTGGCACTGCTGGCTGCCACTGCTTTGGTCCACACTAAATGCCTGCAGCCTTACCCCTGGCTGTTCACCACTGCTCAAAAGGTCAACACAGAGAAAAAAGCAAGTATCATCTCAGTGGCATTATAAAGATAGCTGTAACTTTGTGGACTTTTTGAATGAACTCAGGGGTTGCCAGACCACACAACGGGAACCACTAGACCTAAATGATAGCTGTTTTGACAGTGGTTAGACTCTCTGACCAGAAAAATGCACATATACAATCACACACAACACAAACTTCAGAAGGTTTATTAAGCCCTTATAACCCATCTATAACACAGCTCAGCTTAAGAATGCTATTAAGAAGAAAACTCATTAAATCTCCCAATTTAATTTACTTCAAAACAAAATGTGGGCTGGGGATGTAGCTCAGTGGTAGTAGAGTGCTTGCCTAGCTCTGTGAGGCCCGGGGTTTCTATCCTCAGCACTACCAAAAAAACAAAACCCAAACACCCATACAAAATCAACCTGCTAGGCATTACAAATAAATTGTAAGAAGTTACATTCCAGCAACCTCAGACACCTTCACCTGAATTAGTAAAATTAAGGTAAAGGTTTGAGTTAAGAACCCCAGCTTTACCACCTACACAAGTTAATAAATTAACCTCCTCAACAATGTCTACTCATTTCATACGATTTTTATAGAGATTAATAAGTATGTATAAAGCACCTGAAAGAGTGATTGGTATATGATTAAGCACTGTTGTGATTACTTAAGACTGCCATGCCGGCTCATCGTACTGGCTACATAGCAGCGCATTTATATCTAATTTGTGTCCAGGATTTTATTTCTATTTCCTTCCACTAAGGAAGTAACTTGTGGCCCTTGACTACTCAATTATAATTTTCATCATAATCTTAGATAAGGAAAGGAAAAAGATATTGCAGTTGAGGTTATGAGCTGAAGTATCTATCTCTAATCTTTCAATTTTTCACTAAAGACTAAAGATACCTGAAATGTAGGTTACCTTTCTTCCAACTCAACTTTAAGATAAACTAGGCAAATATATATGTGCAAATATGAGAACCTCTTTGCTGACTTCATAAAAAACTTGGCTTCAAACCATTTCTCGTGCTTTTTCATTTTCGAGACCCTGACTCATTCTAACGTTTACTTCATTATTAAGAACATTAAATACTTGTTTAATTTTCAGTTTACTTTAATAACGAGACATAATGTCAGCTGATATGCTTTCAGTCACTGTTATAAGTCTTATAAGGGTTTTTGTTTTGTTTTTACGATACAGGGGATTGAACCCAGGAGTGCTCTACCACTGAATTACGACGAGTCTCCTCTGACTCCAAACCTGCTTTTAATTTTTAATTTTGAGACAGGGTCTTGCTAACTTGATCAGGCTGGCCTCAAACTTGCAACCCTCCTCACTTGGCCTCCCAAGTCTCTGACTTTGGATTCATAGGAAGGCATCCCCACCAGCTCTTACAAGTTTTCATTAGTAAAGGAATGAGGGAAAAAAAAAAACTTAGTATCTTAAAATAAAATATGGAGTTCGGCATGGTGACACACGCTTGCAATCCCAGTACTTGGGAGGCTGAGACAGGAAGATCACAGGTCCTCGGCTAGCCTCAGCTACTTAGTGAGGCCCTCTGCAATTTAGTGAGACCCTGTTTCAAAATAAAGAATAAAAAATAGGGCTGGGGGTGTAGCTCAGAGTAGAATGCCCCTGGATTCAATCCTCAGGACTATAAATAAATAAATAAATCTGTTTATATACATACCAATGTTAATCTAAATGGCAAATGTACGCCACTGTAAGTGACAGCATGGAGTGAGATCTACTAGACTTCATCAGCAATGTTAATGTTAAAGGAAAAGAGAAGTGTCACATGTCACACTAGGGAAGACCTTTGCCACACAGGTCATTAGGTTATGGAACACAAATAAAGTGCCACTTTTTTTTTGTAGTCCTGGGGCATTCCACCTGAATTACACCCCAGATCTTTTTGTTTTTAAACAGTCTCACTAGGTTGCTGAGAGTCTCGATTAAGTTGCTGAGGCTGTTCTCAAACCTTCGATCCTCCTGTCTCAGCCTCCCAAGTACTAGTAATACAGGTGTGCATCACCCAGCCTGGCTTATGTCACTATTTTAAAAACTGCAAAACCGGGTCCTACTAATTTTTCTAACTTACCTTAGTGCCCAAGAGACAGGAGGATCGCAGGTTTGCAGCCAGCCTCAGCTACTTAGTAAGGCCCTCTGCAACTTAGTGAGACCCTGTTTTAAAATAAAGAATTAAAAAATAGGGTTGGAGGTGTAACTCAGAGGTAAGATGCCCCTGGGGTTCAATTCCTAGTACTACAAAACAAACAAACAGGGCTAGGTGTAGCTCCAAGGTAGAACAACCTGTGTATAGACGAGAATCCCAACACGGGTTCTAATGCCCAAGGACTCAGCCTAAATGGGACAAATGACAATAAGAGCATAAGACAGAATGTTAAGTTCCATTCTAGCGCTGTAATTTACTTACTAAAAAACTTGGAGCCTTGAGTAAGCCCAGTAAGATTTATTTTTTCAATTAAAGCCCCACTGAGTCCAACAGCTTACACAACTTAATTTCAGTACTAATAATGTTGGGCTGTTTCTAAAGACATCTTTGGAAATTAACAAAATTAGAGTACCATCAACAGCAGTTTCTAATCCAGCTCTGTCACTTTGTCTAAGCAAACAGGAACTCAAAGGAGTATGCATCCAAAGTGATACACTAGGTAACTCAAAGATTCCTGATTTCTTTATATTATACAACAGTGTATCAGCAAGCTAGTTATAAAGATTGCTAAGTAAATACAACCATGATTGCCAGAAGTACATCTCAATCAGTCTACCTTTCACCCCTTTTCTTCTCCTTTCAAAACCTAACAATTGTAACACCAAGATTCTTTACTCAACAAATACTCAACACCTATTGTGTGCCCAGCACTGTTCTGGCACAGCAGTTTATACATAACATTGTGCATAAAACACAAAGATAAACTAGTCCAGCACTAAGTTTACAGTATTACAGTAGAGATTTGGAGTACTAAATATATCTATCTATATAACCAAAGTGTCATAAAAAAAGAAGGTCAAAAAATATTTCCAAATGAGGCAATTAAGCAAAAGGGTTACAGGCCTGACTGGAAGAATGAGTAAGATTATGATACAGAGAAATGTGGGAGGTCACCAGGCCCTATGGCGCATGCTTGGATCCCAGTACTTGGAAGGCTGAGACAGGAGGATCAAAGGTTCAAAGCCAGCCTCAGCAACTTAGGGAGGTTTGCAGCAAGCTAGTGAGACCCTGTTTCCAAATAAGAAATAAAATGGGGCTGTGGATGTAGCTTGAAGGTAGAATGTCTCCGGGCTCAATCTCTAGTAACACACACACACACACACCATGGGAAGTTGTCACAATTTTCAAGGTAAGAAGAGCAAAAATATATGCAGAAGATAGGATATTTGAAGAATATCTGTTTAGATGGCTCTTCAGCCATGGAAGTAAATAAACCTAATGAAGCAGGAGCCATACTGAAATGTCACACATTCTGGGCTAAAATGGTTTAGTTTAGTCTTATTCCAGTGGATACAGTGATCCATGAAAGATTTCGGGGGCGGGGAGAAGATGAGAAAACTATAACATGTTTAAGATTGACTTAGAACTGGGTGTGGTGGCAGTACTTGGGAGGTTGAGACAGGAGGATTGCAGGTTAGAGGCCAGCATCAACAACTTATCAAGACCCTGTTTCATAAAAAACAAAATAGGGCTAGAGGTGTAGCCCAGGAGGCAGAATGCCCCTGTGTTCAATCCCCAATACTAAACTGAAACAAAACAACAACAAAAAAGAAATTGGATTGGTTTAAGACAAAGAGAATCATTTTGGAAGTTACTGCAATCCAGATGAGATAGTATAAGACTGAACGAAGGTAAAAACAAGTATGAAAAGACTAATGCATTACAGAAGGATAAAGGCGCAGCTGAATTAATGCAGGAGTGGAAAGACAGAAACGTGAAGCCTCTGACACAACAATATAGATACAGGTAATTTAAGGTAAGTGCTGACCTAGATGTAACCTATTTAAAGGTTATAGTCTAGGCTGGGCATGGTGGCACATGCCTGTAATCCCAGTACTTGGGAGGCTGAGACAAGAGGATCACAGGTTTACGGCTAGTCTCAGTAACTTACGCTCCCAGCAACTCAGCGAGACCCTGTTTCAAAACAAAAAAAAAAATTTTTTAAATAGGGCTAGGAGTATAGCTTGGAGGTAGAATGCCCCCGGGTTCAATCCTTAGTATTAAGCAAACAAAGATAGTAGTCTAAATCTAAGGGGAGAATATGTTAATTATTTTACTCTACTTCAGAAAAGCTAAATTTTTCCCTAGTAATATAGTGATATGCAAGCTACAGTATGCAAAAATACTCAAAGCAGTGTAATTTGAAAATTGGATGCTTTTTAAACATATTATACTTATAAAGACATAGACACTAGAACAAGTCATATTTTTACTAAAATATACAAACTAAGTCTTGGTATTTTAAGATGCTAAGAATGTACTATACATTGCAATCATATTTAACAACTTCAGATAATTATTTAATGAATCAGTAGCAAAACATAGCTACTAAATGTTAGCAGACAAGAATTATAACTGAGCCATCACATATACCACAAATTATCAACTGGGGTTCAGTTAGATAAATGATGTCCAGTTTGGAAAACCAACTTCTTCTGATTAAATAAAATCCATGAGGTCTTTCTGCCTAATGGTTAACAAGCAAAGTATGAGCTCCTCAAGGGTAAAGTTTATGTTCTAACACTGCATTAAGCACTTGATAAAGAAAATAAATAGAATTCAACCAAGAAATGTTTTCTGAGTATACAGCACTTTCATAATTTGGTGAGTATTACACAACAGCAAAGAACTAAAGATCCAATATCCAAGTGCATACTATTCAACAGGTAATGGGAGTTACACAATGAGTAATACGCAACTCCTCCCTTCAACTTAGGATTTTTCTTCAAATAAGTCGAACACCACTGGCCTCAACAGAAAACCTTCATTTGCACTTGGTGTGACCATCGGTGAATCTCGAACTTGTTTTTGGTTTCTCATCTGAAAAATGGATGAGGATTCAACAGAAAAGGCGGGAGAACTCTGTGAAGTATTACAAGTATAATGAATGCCGACTGACTTTCTAGAGAATTCACTACATTCTGATCACTGGATGAAGAACACTAACAAGCATTTGGCTCAATACAAAGCCGACATCCTACCACCACCTGGAAAAATCCTCAGAACAAACAGTACTCTGGAGATAGTAGGCTAGAACTATCATTTAAATATAAGGACAACACAATCTACAGAACGATTTATAAATTTTCACTAGACCATTTTTAAAAATCAGAAGTACATGTTGAAAAATTCCCATTGTAATTCGAGGCATAGAACACTATTAAAACATAAAGGTTAAATATTTCTAAACAATGGAATAATGCAAAAACTTGTCGAAAATAATGTCCCCATCACCTAAAACCATCTCAAATAAAGCAAAACCTTGAAGTTTCAAAACTTCAGATAAACTTGTGAAATAAATTAGTAAATTTTGGGACATAAGTACTTCAACTGATCAGTTTCTAACTGCACAAGAAAAAGTTCTCCATTAGACAAGTTACATATTCATAGCATTATTTTCTTAAGCATCTACACAAATCCTTGCACGTATGAATAATGTGAGCCAGCCAGCATTTTTGCACAGAATACGCCAATCAATACCAATCTCAAAGTAGGCAAGTTCAAAAGAACCTAAAAATCTTCCACCCAAATAGAGGATATTGTCAAGAATGTTCCTAAGATTTGATAACACCTATTTACACTAAATTACCTAAAGAGAGAACACAAATATGAAAATTCATCACCATTTCTTCACATGTGGAATTTATGTGACAAAGAAACCTTTATCAGATGAACTCCGCCTTTCTTGTGAGAGTTTGGTATCTATATCATTATCTACTGCTTTAATTCAGGAGAAAAATGATTTAAAAAAAAAGGCGTAAGATATTTGAGACCATTTTTCAGAAAGGGGACTAAATTTTAAAGCTATTCTTCTATTTCTTGGGCAATAAACATAAAATGTTCTTTAACTACAATAGGCTTGGGTTCAGGAATAAAGATTCTATATTTATAACCTAGTTGAGGAATCATTTGAAATTAAAGGCTGAGTTAAGGTGTGCTTCATGATCCTCGAAGAAAAGACTTTCCTCGTTTTTGAGGCTACCCTCAAACGATTACAGAATTTTGCTTCTCTTCTTTTTTTTTTTTTTTTTGGTGATACTGGGGATTAAACCCAGGGGCATTCTACCCCTGAGCTGCACCCCCAAGCCCTATTTTTATTTTGAAACAGAACCTCACTAAGTTGCTGAGGCTGGCCACAACTGACCGATCCTCTGGTCTCAGCCTCCCAAGTACTGGGATTACAAGTGTACACAATCATACCTAATTTTGATTCTTTTAAAACATTATTTTCTGTTATCACATTGCTGCTATATTCAAGTTGTGCATTATTAAGTGCTTTCTTACCTTCTGCTACATCATCATCTACTGCTCCTTTCACCTGAGAAAAACACCACTGAATATCATTCCCTCCTCCAGCTCCTGGAAAAAGAAAACATACCAATTAAAACTGAGTTCTGCTCATGTTTACTCTCGTAAACACAGAGATGGTATCCATGGCTGGCATGATCCTCCTAACAGCCTGGTACTGCCCACACACACAACCACCACCAAGCACACCAACTTGGATGAGGGTTAGTCCCCAATAGTTGGTAGTGCATTGAAGTAAGATTCCGGGTATGAAACATTTAAAGGCAAACATTCTACTGTTGTATGTTCAAAACTCCTCTTCCATTTCCCTTCCCCTCGAATACAGGAACCTCACATGCAAGTAAGAATACCAGAAAAGAATACCAAACGTCAAAAGTGTACAAAAAGCCCTCAGAAGAGTTAATAAAGTTAAACTACCATGAAACAGAAGAAAGAGAAAACTTAAGAAACATTATTGCCTTGGTGAGGGGTAAGGATTCATAAGAACCCTATCGCCTGAATGCGCACAAGCAAACACAACACTCATTTCTTTGCATTCATTATCAGCAAATCACTGGCTCCAGAGAGGAAAAGGAACTGAAATGAATGCTGTTAAAGAGACTGTCAAAGGAAACTTGTTCTGCCTCCCTAAACCTATCATTCAGAACCCAAAAGACCCCGCGAAGAATTCATTTTGCTAATTTGTCATCATCTTGCGCAAAAATTCTAATCTCATTTTATTATTCAACAAGGTCATAAAGCCACTTGTTTACAGCAAACTGTACGTCAATCCAGCATGTTAACTTTTTTTTTTTAAAGATTTCACTATCTAAATATTGAAAAAAAAAAGCACGGAAAATTGGTTTAATCTCGGAATGTCTATTTCACTTGAAGCACTAAAGAGGAAATGATGAAAATGTCCTGGATTTACAGAGGAAGAAACTAAATCTAAATCCAGAATTGATCAACTTGTTAAAGGAATTAGCAACACCAATTGTACAAAAATAATCTTCAAAGCAGTTATCTCTCTCTTCCTTCACCCCATCCCTTGCTAAATATTTCCAACCTGGTTTTCTCTAGGTCTTTTTTTTTTTTTTTTTGCAAGCTTTAACGAAATCTCTCCCTTTGGCTATTTATATCACTGAACTCCACAACTATTTTAACTAACTCTACTAAACCCTTTTGGGAAAAGGACATCTGCAGAAAAGCTAACGTGCAAAACGGAAAGTTTAAATTACGTTTCTCATGCAACTTGCTGTTAGGTTAAAGGCCTTGCAACTCCTCAGTCATAAACGATAAGAAACAGAAGGGCAGATCGTTGGAAACAACGACAACAAATTTCAGGCTTGCACCCTGAAAATACAGACGAACCCCACAGTAGGGAGGAAAATCCACATACGCCTCCATTGTATTTTAACTTATAAAGCGCTCTTCCTTCTGAGTGCAAGACGGATTTGCAGAAGCACTCAAGGAGGCTTGCAGCAGCCGGGGAAATAGGAATTAAACCCAAGAAGAGCCGCAAAAGGAGCTGGGGGCAGGGTGGCGGGGGTGGCCAGGGAGATGCCGGGCTCCCCGGCAGTGGGGACAAATCTGCACGCCCCACCCACGCCTCACCCCACGGCCGCCGCCACGCACCCCACCCCCACCCACGCCAAGGTTCCAACCCTCGGCTTTCGAAGCCGTTCCCACCCCGCAGCGACCACCGCCTCCCCGCCCCCACCCCACCCCCCTCGACCGATTCCCCGAAACCCGAGGGGCGCCCGCAGCTCCGCCGGAGGCGCAAGGCAGTCGCTAGGGGGTGATGGAGGGAGGAGGAAGGAAGCGGCGCCCTGTCAGTGGGCGAGGGCGATTTCTCCTTTACCTGCCATGTTGCGCTGCAAATGGTGACCCGGCTGAGTTCCTCGGGGTCTCCGCTTCCCGAACTCACCCCCCTCACCTGGGGATGGGGGGGTAGAGAGGGCGGATGGCGGCGGATGGCACCTGTGGGGGGAGGGGGCGGGGGCCGAGGCGGGAGGAAGGAGGGGCGGCCAGGCCAGCCGGCGGGATGGTGGGTTTCGCTCCCGGGCTTCCCCGCTCGTGCTTCTTCTCCGGCGGCGGCGGCGGAGGCTACGACAGCGACGGCGGCCGCGGCAGCGGCAGGGGCAGGCGACTCCACTTTCAAAATGGCGCCGGCTGGCCTGGCGAATGACGTCACCGGGGGCGGAGTCGCCGGCTAGGCGGAGGGGGCGGGGCGAGGCCGCGCGGGCTCCCGGGCACGCCCCCTTCCTGTCGCGCTCTGGCCCCGCCCCCTGCGCCGCCGCCGCTGGGCCTGCGCCGCGCCCTGATCCGCGCGGCCGCGGGGTTTCTCGGTGGTGCCGCCTCTGCTTCGTCAGCCTGTGCCTCTCTGCGGCGGCCCATCTGCACCTCAACACTGTCCCGAGCCCGGACGACAGTGCGGGGACCTGAGGGCGGCCTCAGCTGTCCAGTTAACGTGCTCGCCCGCAGGGATTCTTGGAACCCTGGGTCTTTCTAAAGAATACCCAGATTGCTACTTGAGAAAGTGACGCTGCTGTGGGTGAGCCCCAGGCCCCTGAAATTAGGGACCTCGGTGCCGACGACTGGCTACTCGGCCAAGGTGAAAGTTCACGGAGCTCAGAAGGACATAACTGGGCTGGTTCCATCTGGGTGAATTAATCACCTTTGCATGGCCTCCGGAATAATCAAAGCTAGAGTCCTTGGCTGCAGTAAAGAGTGGCTTCTAACCGAGTTTGTTGTGAGCAGGATCTGGCCGGAGAAGTGACCCAGGTCTGTCCAGCTAAAAGTAGCAAAATCAGAGGTTAAGACTTGGACCAAGAGGAAATGACCTGATTTGAGGACACGATGGTTAGCTGCTGCCATCATTGCTAGATGTGTATTGAAAGCATCTACAAAAAGTTCAGGGATAAAAAGCGGGGAGGGGGATGCCAGTCAAGAGCTGGAATGTGATGTGCGCTTAGTTGAAAGATACTTTCATGATGTGGCTACTCTATACTGTATGCTTTACACAGCCCATTTAGTCGCCACAGTACTCCTATGAAACAGATAACTACATTTTACACACCTGCAGAAACATTCAGAATTTGACCTTGAGGCTGAATGGAGTAATAAAGGCATTCAGAGACCGAGAAAGAGAAGTTTAAGATATTTACACCTCTTAACATCTCCACTCACTACCTTATATTCTTCATCCTTAGAACAGTTCAATTGTAAAACAAGTTTCTAATTTCTTCCACAAAGAACAGCGATACTCAGCCGGGCGTGGTGGCGCACGCTTGTAATCCCAGCATTCGGGAGGCTGAGACCTGAGGATCCGGGTTCGCGGCCAGCCTCAGCTACCTAGTGAGGCACTCTGCAACTTAGTGAGACCCTGTTTCAAAATAAAGAATAAAAAATAGGGCTGGGGGGTAGAGCTCGGAGGTAGAATGCCTCTGAGTTCAATCCCCAGTACCGCAAAAAA
>PVLC010042227.1:0-13039 GCA_004027655.1 Graphiurus murinus
TGCTGTGGAACTCCATGGTGACCCATCTATAAACCAGCCCAGACAGGACGGGCCCACGTGTGGACTGAGTGAAAGCAGCAGGGTTGATCTTTAGACTTAGTGGTGGGAAGGCCATCGATGACTTCTGGTTTCTTAAGTGAAAATTACCAAGGTATAGAAGTAATATCTTTCTCTGTGCCGAGGGCCTGTTTCATATGCTTCCACATTGGAGGCCATGGGAACAGCCAGTGCTTCCCCATATTCCTCTCCCCCTCAGGTGTATGTTGATAGATGAGCTCCTGCTTAGTAACTGCTGAAGCCCAAAGGGCCAGGTTTGGGGGGAGGAAGTATGGAGGTGCTGGAGGGAGTGGTGTGGGTTTGCTTCCTCTCTGATTCTTTAAACGAATGAGGATAAAAACAGAAGGGCCTGTTTTTTTGGAGGGATTATGCTGTTCCATCAAGAGAGGAGGCCAGAAGCTGACCATAATGGGGAGGCTCTGGCACAAGCAGCATTGCCTAGAGACCCAGTGGTAGAGTATAGCTTGGTACTCAGGGGGACATTCACTTTCCTTCCTTAAAATAGGAAGAGCACCCTGGATTGTTGGGGGGCCCATCATGATCACAGTGGTCACTAATGGGGAAGAGGAAAGCAGGAGAGCCAGCATCAGAGGGACACAATGTGAGGAAGACTCGACCTGCAATTCCTGGCTTGAAGTCGGAAGGGACCATGAACCAAGGAATGCAGGCAGCCTCTAGAAGCTAGAAAAGGTAAGAAAAGAGATTCTCCCCTACAACCTCCAGAAACAAACGTGCCCCTGTGACACCCTGATTTTAGCTCTAGGAGTCCCATTTCAAACATGACTGTCATAACTATAAGGTGGTACATTTGTTTGTTGTAAGCCACCACATTCTAAAGCTATGGCTACTTGTCACAGGGTCAATGGGAAACCCACACGGGAGGTGTGCTGCTCAGATCTTGCTCCTATGGGATTGAGCCCGAAGACATCAGAACTAGATAAATATAAGACAGAACTTTCATGCAGCTACTGAATGGCTTCAGAAACTTCCACATCAGATAGGAACCCTTGACTTGGTGGCCTCGAGATGACTAATTTCAAACTCCTCCTCAGCCCTGTAAACGTTACACTCCCAATCCTCTCACTCTGCTGAAAGGATTGAGGAAAGAAAGGAATGCTTTTATCAGAGATAGGTGTGGACTTCAGGGGTAAGGACAGCTGGGGGCCTCACCCATCAGGACTGAAGAGACATGGGCAGGAGCCCAGGAGCTTCCAGCCGGAGGGCAGCAGCATGAGAAGTGGGGAGCATAGCCAGGGTTTGCACCAGGAATGTGAGACGAAATGAAGCAGGGGCCCAGGACTCAGGTGCGAAGGAAGCAGTAAGGCAGAGGGTTCAGGAGACTCCCCTCGGGGCTCATCCCCATTCCCTGTGCTATGGTCTGGATGTGAGTATCCCCCCACAACCCCAATTCACATAGTGAAGCCTAATTATTAATGTGATAATATTAAGAGGTGAAGCTTGGGGGAGGAGATTAGGTCATGAGGGCAGAGACTTCATGAATAGGATTAGCATCTTATAGAGGCCTGAAGCCAGGTGTGGTGGCACACACCTGTAATCCCAGTATTTGGGAGGCTGAGACAGGAGGATCACAGGTTCAAGATCAGCCTCAGCAACTTAGCAAGATTCTCCACAACCTAGCAAGACCCTGTTTTAAAACAAAAAATAATAAAAATAAAAGGGCTAGGGGTATAGTTTGGAGGTAGAATGCCTCTAGGTTCAATCCCCAGTACCATAAAAAAGAAAAAGAGGCCTGAGAAAGAGATTTCATCCCTTCCCCCATGCAACACCATAGGAACAAGACACTATCTCTGAGCTAGAACAGCCACTTTGGGGGTGAGTGGGTATTGTCCTTTCAAACCTCATATTAACCATGCAAAGTTTTCTTACTATTGATTCCTACTGAGCTTATAGCCACAGTTAAATTCAGTTTTTTGCCTATGGGTTACTAAGTACTGGTGTTTCTGCCTGTACAGGTCACCAGGGTTTCCAAGTGTTCTATGTGCTTGTTAGAAACTTCCATTGTCTTTGACAACTAAGATCTTTTGGGATTCCAAGTCTGTCATCCAGCATACCAACTACCCTGCCCATGAATGTGACAGACAGGCTACCAGTGTCCTCCAACTCATTAGACATTTGAAAATGTTCAGCAGGCAGGCTGGTCAGTGAAGTTCTGCCCCAGGCCTCCAGGACGTTCTCCAGCCACCACCCAGCATTCCTCGATACCATCCTTGTTGAGATATGAACGCATCACTGCTGCCGTCCTCCACTCTGTGTTTCTCTGTCTTGGCCACTAAGTATCACAGGCCCCAAATCCAAATATTTTATGTCTAAAACAGTCCCCATTCATACCAGTCTTGCAATCACACCAAGCAAGAAAATTAGTCTGCGATGGTTTGTTTATAGTAGACCCATGCAAATTCCTAGTCACCACAGATTTTCTTCTAAGAATTCACAAACTGTTCAAGAGGGAAAAAGGAGATCTTATAATGAGCCCAGGATAAAAGGTGAGCTCACCAGATAGTGGCTTGCAGGCTCTCTCTGCCTTCTTCCCCGTCTTGAAGAACGGAAGCACTTTCTCCCTTCTCCACTCCTCTGACACTGGTCCTGTTCCCCAGAATTCTAAGATCACTGACAACAGGTCTGCAATCTCCCCTGTGTATCTCCTTAGTATCTGGGGTATCACTCTTCCCATCCAAGAAACCTGAGCTCATCTGGAACTCCCAGATCCTCTCCTTACAATCCTCTCACTCAGCTTAGGTTTCCATTTCCCTGTTGCCAATGTTTTCAGCCTGTCCAGGCTAGGATGAAAAGAATAATTCACTTTGGTGGAGAATATGAGAGCAAAATGATTCAACTCTGAGTCATCAACACTGTGTCCAAGACTCTTGTTATCTTCCCTTTAACTGTGCACAAAGAATTCCTAAAACCCTGGAGAAGGCTGAACCTACTGAGGAAGCAGAAGGGGCCTATTAGAGAAAAGCAGCCAAGCCCCATCACATAACTCAGTGACCAAGACAGCACCACCAAAGAGATGGAATGGATGGGAAAGTTTCGTCAGAGGACGACAGCATTCATTACAGACATAATGGGAGTGGGGACCGAAGCCAACCAGCTCCCCAATGGGCAGTTCCTGTCACGATGTTCAGGTGTGTGTAGGGGGGCAGGGTGGGGGCCACATCTCTTAGAACTGTGTGTACTAACAAAAGAGTTGACACCATGGATATTGACGGCAGAGTCCTTCAGACAGATGCACAGTGAGTTGAAAAGATTTATTGAGAAACCAGCCTTCCTTCTCTCATAGTTCCCCAAATGACTATCAATCAACCGATTAGGTGAATTTTCAAATGATTGATCTCATGGGTGGTTCTTCTTGAATGGAAGCTTTTAATTCTTAAGCTATGGGGAAAAGCAAATTTCTTACAATCTAAATATACCCTGGAGATCTCTTCTTTGATAGTGCCCAGCATGAATCGGATACTTACTTACTGTGTATTATCTTGAGCACTTTACGTCCATGAACTCTTCACAAGTCTTTGAGGCTGATACTATTCCTAGTCCCATTTTATAGGGAAGGACACTGGGGCCCAAAGACGTGAAGGAACTTGGTCAAATTCACACAGCTGGAAGGCATGGAGCTGCTGATTGAACCCATGCAGATCCACTATCAAACACAGTCATCAACTGCTTACGAAACTGGCCTGATGTCTATCCCTTCCTGAATCTATGCTCGGAACCCCATCACCAATGTAAGAACAAGCCTGGCTAGCCTGCCAGAGGCTGAGAAACCACATGGAGTGCAGCCAAGACATCCTAGCCAAGCCCGACCTACACCAGCCAGCCCCTGCCAAGTCCCCAGCAGACCCCAGATGTCTTAGCAAGCCCAGCCAAGATCTGCAGAACCACCCAAGACCTCACAGGCCCAGGAGAAATAACATGATTGTTGTTTCAAGTGACTAAGTGCGGGTCAGTCTGTTATACACTCAGAGGCAACTGATACGAATACCTGTGCTTGACCACTCTGCTGTATTTTCCTTCTAATGACACTGGCTTCACCGGACTCTGGAATTCTCTAGGAATAGACAGCTCCAGCTGGGAAGCACCTCTCTCCAGGTGACAGCCTCATGCCTCATCATCACTGCCTTGGCCCTGCCCTGCTGCTATACCACCCTCACCTTCAGTCCCTAGTCGTTTTGTTTGCTTTGTTTTTGTGGTACTGGATATTGAACACAGGGGCATTCTCCTCCGAAGTACACCTCCAGGTCTTTTTATTTTTTTGTTTTATCACAGGGCCTCACTAGGTTGCTGAGAGTCTCACTCACTAAATCTTAAACCTGCGATCCTCCTGCTTCCACCAAGACATGTGTCACCACCTACAGCAAATCCCTAGTTTCTTTTCTGGAGTTGAGAGGAAACCAGAGTGTCTCGGCTCTTTGGTGTTTTTTGAGCTCTGTTTCCTTGCCTATCCTCTCTGCTCGGCTCTCTGTCATTTAGGAGCTAAGCTGGAATTAGCCAAAGTGAATGGCGCCAACATAATGAAACAGGGTAATGAGGGAGAAAGCACGGAGGGTGCTGTGGGTCCTCGCCTCGCCTCTCCGGCCTCTCCCTCCTCACAGGGTGGGCTTCTTACCCAGTGCAATGGGGCCCAGCAGTCCCCAAGGCACGTCCCTGCTTTGCCACCTGATCTGCAAATGAAACCTTGCAAAACTAAACTCCCTCTGCCTGCCAGGACTCAGGGGGCAGCAAGATGTCCCTCCACAGGAACTAACAGCCCCAACTGCTCGACTCAAATTAAAAAGGGATTTGGAAATATGTTCCATGGGGCAGAAGCCTTCTGGGGCATTCCCGCCAGGGGCTTCCAGCTATGGGCTTCCAAAGAAATGGAGTGTCGAGTCCTCGTGCGGAGGTTATTCCACACACTCAAGGCATCCCAAGGGATTCGGACCACGGTCCACTAAAAATGGGGTTAGAAATCTCCTCCCAAAAGAAAAAGACTCATAAACTATAATTGTTTTTCAAAACTTTTTTTACTACTAGGCACTCCATAAATGTTAAATGATGCTAATTCTCCTAGCACTTCTTGCTTTATGAGTGAAGCTGGGATTGTGAAGTTTCCTTGCTTCAAAGGCCAATAGCTGAGTGACCTGGGTTGGTGAAGAGAAACCAAAACTCCCCGGGGCAAAGCCAGCCTTCCTGTGCCATTAAACACCCACTGCCCCTCACTCATTACACTTCCACAACAATAGTTTAGTTTTAATTTCTTTTTCTCGTATTTCACAGCCCTAAGGGAAAATGTCCTGTGACAATTCTATAATAGTAAGACAATTACTGGTGACTCAGGGCTCCCTGCTGCCTCTCCATCCAGGCAGGGACTGCTGCTCCCCATGAAGGGATGATTTGGTTTATGAGTTGGAAAAGTCAGAATCAAAAGGAATCTTAACCTTTTAAAAAGCATGCCTATGGCCAGGCATGGTAGCACACACCTGGAATCCCAATGCTTGGGAGACTAGGACACGAAGATCACAGGTTTGAGGCACACCTCAGAAACTTAGCTAGACCCTGCCTAAAAATAAAAAAGTCTGGGGGTGTAACTCAGAGGTGGAAGGGCCCTGGGTTCATTTCCCAGTACTGAGGGAAGGGAAGGGAAGGGAAGGGAAGGGAAGGGAAGGGAAGGGAAGGGAAGGGAAGGGAAGGGAAGGATGGATTAATTCAGCCCAAGGATTCTGTTTCATGACAAGAGTCCACTGTAAGCATTGAGTCCCTGGGGAGCTCTTTTAAACAGACTCACAAATGTTTCAAGGGATGACTAGCCCATCTGAGCCCATCACCCACAGCAGGTAGGCAATCCCAGAGGATCCAGACCCTGAATTCCCAGTCTGATATCCCTTCCTTATCTCTATCCAAATTCTGCCCCAAATTTACCAATGAGTGGGGAAAGGACCATAGAACTGTGTGCTCATCAATGCAAAACCCTGCCTTGTTCTTGCAACTCACACAGTCAATCCAAAATGGAGTCTGGATGAACAAAAGTTAAAAGTGTGCTACAATAGAGGATGTGGACACTCCCAAATTCCGAGCAGACTGTGTTCCAAAGCACTCTTGTAAATCAGTAGCTTAAAACTTAGAAAGCATCTCTCCCCATAAACATAAAACTCTAGCAGAGTCTAAGTCTCCAGACTAGACAACAACACTTTATTTAGCCACAAAAATCCAATAATGCACCCAAAGTAGGAAACATCAGCAATGATATCATTTCCTCCTAAATGGCCACTTAAAATACTGTTTTCATGAGAAAATGCATACCAGCTTAAGATGCCAGAAACAGATTTCCATCTCACCCAGAACCCAGAGCTAGCTTTCTTGCTGAAAAAAATAAATAAAAGGAAAGAGAGGAAGAAGAGGAAGGTCAATGCTGGCTATGACAGCTCTAGCCCTGGTTTGGCAGAGAGGGGTTTGCAAAGAGGGGGAGCGGCAGAAATTTTCTGCATACCAAGAATGCTGTCCTGAAGTACCTCTCTGCTTTTATATAACATGTTCTGCAAATCTTTAGTTCAAACACTTGTCTTAATAAGAGTTCTAAATTAGGGAATAAAAGGTTGTTAGTAGAAGGAAAGTTTGGAGAGGGAAGAGTTTTAGGTGATAAACTGACAAGCTACGGACATCCTGTTCACCTAGGACAACACTTGACTTCCGTTCCTCAGTTCCCTGACAGACACAGTCATTGATGCTAATAAAATTCTGAGCCAGGCGTGGTGGTACACACTTGTAATCCCAGTATTTGGGAGGCTGAAATAGGAGAATCGCAGGTTCAAGGACAGCCTCAGCAAGCAGTGAGACTTTCATCAAACCTAGTGAGTCCCTGTTTCAAAATAAAAGATAAAATAGTGGCTGGCAGTGTAGCTCAGAGGTAGAATGCCTCTGGGTTCAACCAGTACCACACATACACACAAAAAAATTCTAACATCAGGCTGATGATGTAGTTTAAAATTGGACACCAGGCGTAGTGGTGCACACTTGTAATCCAGCATTTGGGAGGCAGAGACTGGAGGATCTGGGTTCGTGGCCAGCCTCAGCTACCTAGTGAGGCACTCCACAACTTAGTGAGACCTGGTTTCAAAATAAAGCATAAAAAATAGGGCTGGGGGTGTAGCTCGGAGGTAGAATGCCCCTGAGTTCAATCCCCAGTACCACACAAAAAATAATAATAAAAATAAAAATAAAATAAAATAAAATTGGGAGCAGGGAAGGACACAGGATTGCAAGCTGCTTAGAGGCGGGATGGTGTCCCATTCATCTCCATCTATCTCAATCCCCTCGGTGCTCAGCACATAATTCAACTAATTCAGTTTAAAGAAGGGAAGGGCTTTAACTGTTCAGCAAAACATGCAGGCTTTGGAGCCAAACTTCTCAGATTCAAATCATTTTTCCTCCAAAGGTGCAGGACCAGGGCCCAGCTGCAGAACCTCCACAGGCTTCAGCTCTTCTCACTAGAAAAGGGGCAGCTGATGGCATCTACCTCCAGGGGTGTGCGGGGACTAAGTGCATCCATATTAGTGAGACACAGAGCGCTGTGCCTGCCGCATAGCCAGCACCCAGAAGATCTGAGCTGTTATTACTTCTCCATCATCCTTTAGCTAATCATCTAGTATTTTGCCCCCAAATTAGTTTCTCAGGGAATTTGGTAAACATGAGAGTTAGTTGGTGTGGTGGGTTGAATGGTGGCTCCCCAGAGACACATCTACTCAGAACCCGAGAATGTGACCTCATTTGGAATAAGAGTCTTTGGAGATGTCATTAATTAAGGCAAGCCTCTGGAGATGAATTTACCCTGGATTGGGATGGGCCCTAAATCCAATGTCCTTAGAAGAGACAGAACAGACCCAGAGACAAAAGGGAGAACTGCATGTAAAGAGGGAACCAGCTACTGGAGTCACCCTGCCACAGCCCGGAGCACCAGGAGCCACTAGAGAGTGGCAGGGACAAAGTTTGAGTCTTCCCTCAAGGCCTGGAAGGGACTGTGGTCCTGCTGGTGTGTGCACTTTGGGCTTCCGGCCTCCAGAACTGGGAGAGAATACGTTTCCTTTGTGTTGAGCCACCCAGTCCATGATAATCTGCTGTGGCAAGGGAGAGATGACTCTGAAACAACCTAGATTTAGTGAGGGAAACAATCCAGGATTCAAAGTGATGATTATCACGCGTTCTCCTTTTCTTAAACTGCATACTGCAGGGAAAGTTCTCCTCAGGACGGTGGAGTCACCAGCCTCAGCCGGTTGGTCCCATCTACTTCAGCCAAGACCATCTCAGCTGGGAATCTTGAAAATAGTCTGCATTTTCCCACAAGGAACCAAGTGGAAACATTCTGTGCACCACGAGACTCAGCAGCATTGGCTGCAAACTGGCCCCGAATAAATGGGCGGTTCTCGGTGCCTGTCCAGTAAACATACCCATGAGGATCCCCATGGCCTTCCTGAACCCTCTGTGGAGGTCGAAGGGGTCATTAGCCAAAGACTCTAAGCAAAGGAAAGATACCTGGTTTTTAAGAGACTGACATATTTATATGTTTCTCCTAATGCTACTGGTTCTTGGAATTTATTTCTGAAACAGATCTCCATTTAAGTGGACATAGATATATAGGTCATTTGCAAGATCCTTCTAAGCCTTTGGAATTTTACTGGAGTCCTCAGGAAAGAGTCATGTGAGGGTCGAAATCTACTGATGTTTGGAGACGCGGTTTCATTCTCTTCCTCTCTTCTGACTCCTAGAGAAAAACAGCAGCAGACAGAGCGGTGGCAGTCAGAGAGGGTGACTTTTTTTGGAGCAAAGGCGTTAGACAAGATGACACATGCTGACAGGCTCAGCAAATAGTGGATGCTCTGCCAATCAGCAGATAATTTCTGTGTGTTTGCAACGTAGGAAGGATTGCGAGTCACGCAGTATTTCAAAGACAGGTCACGATTCCTCAGTGCATCATCTTCTAATGTGAAGGTCGAGGGAAAGGCGAAGGTGGGGGAGGCAGGAAGGGGGGGAGCAAGGAGAACCCGGGAAGCAAATCAACCACGTCCAGGCTTCATATTTTCTGACAGTACCCAGGGAACCCGTGTAATTACTGGCCTTGTTGACATCTGAGGCTCTCACCTCACAGGTAACCAGCCCTCCATTAACTCAGAAGTCCTTTGTAACTTGTGAAAGTCACTTCTTCCCCCGAACTCAATCAAGATTTCCTTGTCTTCCTTTACCTGGTATTCAATTTATTTCCAGGGAGAAAAGTGTTGCAGGGAAGAAGCCATTAAGGAAATCCAGCCACGGCTTCTCCATCCCAGAGGAGCCTGAAATGGACTTCATTTTTTAACTGAAGAGAATTCTAGAATGCTGAAAATACATTCCAAAAGAAAAGAAATAATTCTGAAGCCAAATGGAGTCGAAAGATTTTTGTCATTATTTGTCATTTGCTTTTCTGTCTTAGAAAATGAAAGAAGATGGGAGGGAGAGGAGAGAGAGAGAGAGGGGGAGAGAGAGAGAGAGAGAGAGAGAGAGAGAGAGAGAGAGAGAGAGAGGGAGAAGATCTACAGGGAACACACAAGGAAATAATCTGAATGGCTCTTTAAAATATGTAAATGCCTAATTTCTCCAGTCTCCATCAAAGAGCTTTTCTAAGGAAAGGATACACTTTTAGCCCTCGGAATTAAAATAGTACGCAAACTCATATATACATGCACACTCACACACATTATTTGTGTGTACTCACACTGCAATTCTAATTGACAGGATAATTTTTAAGTAAACTGCTTGCTTGAACCCAACATATCTTCCCCCCACCCTGCTTTGGGGGGCAAGGAGTCACACCGAATACACAAATATGCTATTTTTTAAAAACCTTTCTCCTTCCTGGCCAGGAATGTCAAGCCAGCCCATCAGACAAACACTGCAGGCACATAATCCCACTGAGAATCTGTGGACCAATTATGGGTGACATCACCCAGTTCTGTGGGACCCATCACTTGCATGGGACTGAGAGGTGATAAAGGGCAGGAGTCCACCATGGCAGAGCAACAGCCTGGCCCAAGTTGGGATAAGGATCCTTTTCAGGCAATCACCCTGCTCTGCGACTCTCCCGCTGGAGGCAGGCAGCGAGGGCTTAGTTATTTATGTCCAGATCCAGAGGCTTCTCCCAAAATGGAAGAGGTGCGTGGAACGACAGAATAGAGATGATTAGAGATCAGCGGCTTAGCTGGGCACAGAAGCAAGCCAAGTGGAATCATTAGAGATGAAGGGCCTATTTAAACACACGTGCACACCCAACACCCACTCCTCAGCTGCCTCACATTTAATGCTATATGAAATGTTTGAACAATTGGTTCGTATACAAATGCAAGCTAAAAACAGAAAAGAAAAATATATACCCAAGTATATGGTCTCTCATTAAAAGTGCATATGTCTTGCTAATCAGAAACCACACCTTAATCCTGATATTTGGGCAATTATGTTGCCACAGTAACTAAACAGTGAGAGGTAAACCATTTGTAACAAATTAAGACACACACAAACAGACCTCATCCCTCATTTCCCAACATATTACTGTACACAGCACTGCCTTTGGCTCCTGCATTCTTACATCCCTTTGAACAGCTCACCAGATTATTAATTTAAAAAAGCCAGGCGCTTCATCTGCTCCCGAAATCACCAGGACCCATTTTTGTATTTTGAAAAAGGCAACAAGACTAACCCAGACTTGGGTGGGAATCATTTTTGGAATTGTGGTTAGTGGTTGTTCACATCTGGATTAGGTATAAAATGATGGCATTACGATGATGAACACCAGAAAGCCTCATCTGCATATAAATAGACCTAATCAGAAATGCAAATTGCAATCAGGAGAAAAATTTTTAAAGGCTGTGATAGCTGTGTGATCTTACAGATAGGGAAAGGTCAACACTTGTATTGTTATAGCAGTTAAATGCCTCCCAGCCTGCCCAAAGCCTTCCTTTGAATGAGATGGTTTAGAAACTACAAATTATCTATCAATCTGCACCCAGGCTGGGAAAGAGCCCTGGATAGCTTCGGTTTCCCCAACTGGAGCCTTGAGCTGGCCCAACATCAGCCCCATTCCAGAGACAGACAACCACATCTCTTATACAAACCCCCAATGAATACATAGAATAGAAAATATACTTGCATTTAAATACCCTTCTAACAGACATCTTTCAGCACAATTTCCCACTGAGACTGAAATTGAGGTTTGAAGAATAAGATGTATTATGACTAATGTAACTTATTTTTTTCTGATATATTTCAGGGCCAATCTGGGTGGATACAGTAGTATGACATGCATTCCCCCCCCCCAAAAAAACCTCAAATATAGAGAAAATATATAATTCAAAAGAAAACACTAGTGTGTAGACAAATTACTTAATCCTAAATTTCATTTGTATTCTTCTCGTGCAAAGCACAAAAAATTAACATCTCAAAAAAACTGGAGTGCTAAAGATAGGCAATTGTTACATGGTCCTGTTGTTCCTTGGGGTATATTATCTTTCAAGAACATTCTCTCTGTTCCCCCCTTGTTTCCCTCACCACCACCACCACCCCCAAGGAAATATAGTTTGCAATCAGGCTTTCACAGGTTTGGAAAGAAGCTGCACAGTAACCATTTGTTATTCCTCTAGTGACACATTCCCAAAGCACTGATGAGCCAAGAGCGCCATCTTGTGTCCTACCTTGGAATCTTAAAGAGCGTTTTCACAGGGTGCATGTCAAAGAGGGGAGGGTCTCCATCCCCCAGCTCAATAGCTGTGATCCCCAAGGACCAGACGTCACAGCGAGCATCATAGGAAGAGTCGTACTGCTGCTCACAAGCAATGACCTATCAGACAAAAGCAGGACACACATCAACTCAATGCCACCTCAGATCAGATGTCCTAAAAAGTCCCTTGGCCAATTTAGCCCTCTTCTCCATTCCCTTGACAATAATGATATTAAATTCCAATAATAATATGTGTATATTCTAGGCCTTATTTATTTGTGACTGATTTATCATAAGTTATGTTCTTTAACTTTAAATAATGTATCAGCTCCAGCCAGGTACAGTGGTGCATGCCTGTAATCCTAGTTCTTAGGAGGCTGAGACAGGAGGATCGTAGGTTCAAGGCCAGCCTCAGCAACTTAGTGATACCCTCAGAAACTTAGTGAGACCCTATTTCTAAGCAAAACATGGGTTTGACTCAGAGGTAGATGCCCCTGGGTTCAATCCCCACCCCCACCCCTGCCCCAAATACACACACACACACACACACACACACACACACACACACATCTATCAGGTCAGTTTTTTTAAAAAAATGCACTGAACCGTCTAAGTACCAAGAACAGTGCAAGAAAGAGGCATGGGTAGGTACCATGCTATCCCCATTGTCTTCCCTTATGAAAAGGCTTTGCACCTGATACCTCCTTGCCAGCTACTGAATTCAACCAGAGCAGCTATCCTCAAAGACGCTTGGCTACTGCACAAAATCCCCAGTGTAACCGACTCAGCAGAAAGACTTTGGAAGACTGATGGTGCTTGACATAGACTAGGAACCACTCCACCCCCATTCCCTTTCTCTAAGAATACCTGCCCCCTCCTCAAACCCCAACATCTGGTTTGCAGCTGCCTCTGCAGTTAATGGGCTGACTGGGTACAGAACAGCAGAACCAGGAAATGGCCCTGGGCTTGTCCCTGGCTGGGGAGCATGGGCCCCTGTGGAATGAATTGTTTCTGTCAACTGTCTGAGTCGGGCTGGAAAAGGCCATATAGTTGGAGATAGAGCAATCTTAAAACCAAATCTTAAAAGAGCAGCCAAAGGATGGGAAGAACCAAAGGATGGGTCAGAGGATGCAGAGGGACCAGGTTCCCCTGTCTGACCTGGAATTGGCCTTCCAGGATTACCCCTGCCTGTGAAGGCCAGATGCTGATGATGTGTGGAGATCAAGCAGCACCTCCATGAACACA
>PVLC010042228.1:0-13019 GCA_004027655.1 Graphiurus murinus
ATAATCTTTCCAAAAAAATCCCTATACTCAAGCAACAGTTAATAAAAGTAGCTGAACATTAAAGCTACCTGGGGTGATAAAAAAAAAAAAAAATACAGACTCCTAGCTAGATGTCCTCAAGAGATTCTCATTGATCGGGTGTGAAGTGGAGGGAGAATTCACATTTTAAAAAGACCCTGGGTAGCCAGGCATGGTGACACACACCTGTAATCCCAGTATGAGGGAGGCTGACACAGGAGGATCACATGTTCACGGTCAGCCTCAGCTACTTAGTAAGGCCCTCCACAACTTAGTGAGACCCTGTTTCAAAATAAAGAATAAGAATACAAAATAGGGCTGGGGATATAATTAGTTTGGAGGTAGAAGGCCTCTGGGTTCAATCCCCAGTACTGAAAAAAAAAAAAAAAGGACTGGGACTTAACTTGGAGGTAGAATGCTCTCCTGGGTTCAGTACTGGGATTACAGGCTTGTGCCACCATGCCTGGCTAAATGGTTATTTCTATGTCCTGCCAGTTCTATTGCTTTGAATGAAGCACTGTAGGCTTCAAAATGTTAGTACCAGCTAGCTGCTGCTCTTTGGCCTGTTATTCATTTGTTTCTTTTTTCATTTCTTAAATTGCTTATAAAACATTAATTCTTTGACTCGCTTATAGAGATAACTAAGAAATGATATCTGTTCTCAGTCTCAGAAGCTCAAAGTCCTGGAAAAAATAGACACGTGAACCAACAATAACGGTAGGTACAATGTATGTGGAGATATGCCAAGGGTAATCGGGAACTACCAGCAGGCTGGGTGAGGGTGTGGTTGCAGAGAGGAAACATTGGACTGAGACTTAGAGAATGAGTCAGAGGAGCAAGTGAGGAAATGAGGAGAGAGGCATTTCATTCAGAAGCAGCAGCATTACAAATGCCTCCAAACCCTTCAGAGTAAGACTCAGGTCCTGCTCATCACTTTCATCTGAAAGGCAGGGTAGCTGAAGCAGCTGATTCTGGTAGACATAATTCTTGAGACTGCACGTGAGAACAGTACTCCAGGATTTCAAGACACCTCCCAGGCTGGGCTGGTCAGGCATGCGGGAAAGGCACACATCTTCTTTCAGCGTCATTTTTATGTATCTGGCACTAAATGGGTACTGGGGATTGAACCCAGGGGCATTCTACCTCTGAGCTACACTCCCAGCCCTATTTTTTATTCTTTATTTGGAAACAGGGTCTCACTAAGTTGCAGAGGGTCTCAAGTTGCTGAGGCTGACCACAAACCTGCAATCCTCCTGTCTTAGCCTCCCAAGTACTGGGATTACAAGCTTGTACCACCATGCCTGGCTAAATGGTTATTTCTTGAATTTGATTGAAATGATTCAACAGGTTTTGCTTTTTTACTTACAATGATAAGAGAGTAATAAAGCAAATAGAAGACAATTCATATCTTATTTGCTGTGAGTAAATCAAATCTCAACCTACAGTATTTCTCTTATAGAAATTAACTATCTTTAGAAAGGTTTTACAATAGGGTCAATATTTTATGCCAGTATATATTATATACATGGAGTAAAGGAGACAGATAATTCCATTGCAAGTCAAAACCCAGCCCCAAACCCAACCCTCCTCCCTGTGGTGCACACCAGAATTTCCACTCAACAACGCACAGCCAATTCCCCACCAGTAAGACATGGAATGTATGTTACCATTACTGTCTCCTAGGACAGGAAATGACCCAAAAGCCTTTGCAACTGAAGACACAAATCCTTTAAAAAGGTGTTTCTGGGTGCCTACATGCTGTGACTGAGTGTGGTCAATTGCTTACAAAGATGATTACAAAATTCCTCCCCTCCTCCACTACTCTCCTTGAAGTATGCCTCTGGCATGGTCTGTAATTGGTGGAGACCATTTCTCTGCCTCCTTGAATCTGGGCTGGCCTTGTGGTTTGCTTGACCATAGAGTACAGGAGAATGAAGGACAGCTTTCAGTATTCAAAGCTATGGCCCAATCTCCAGCCCTCTAGGAATGCTGCTGTCAAACGGAGAAGCTTTGGTTAGCCTGTTAGAGACACAGACAACCCGGCAGACAGTACCAGCTTTCAGATGTGCAAGTCATGCTGCCTTAGAGTGTCCAGCCTAGGTGAGCTCTTAGGTGACTGCAGCTGTGAGTATCTCCAAGCAAGTCCAGCTGAACCTTGCAGCTAACCTCACAGAACTGCAAGCAGAAAACATGCTTGTTGTCTTAAGAGACTGACTTTTGGGTTGCTTTGTTACCCTCCACAAATGACTGATACACTGATGATTTTTTCTCTGTGTGAAACCCAATGTCTTATTCTAGAATCAAGCCAGAATCAACAACCTTTTCTTCTCGCACTTTGCTACAACCTAATGGAATGAAGAGACAGCAGCTGTTCATTTATTCTCACTCTCAAGTTTACTGTTTGCATTTGAACTGAAAGATGCTCTGTTCTCAGCCCAGAACTGCTCTGAAACCCTTCAGGGCCAGGAAAAGACGTCCATCGTACACAAGCAGCTAAACTGAGAGCTGAAGGGACTGGGCTGTCATTTAGTATCACTCTCTTGTTTTCCATTAGACCAGAGAGATGAAGCAACTTGTTCAAATTCTCAAAGCACCGGGTGTGGTGGTGCATGCCTATAATCCCAGCACTGGGAGGCTCAGACAGGAGGATCACAGGTTCGAGGACAACCTCAGCAAGTAGTGAGACTCAACAATTTATCAAGACTCTTTCTAAACGAAAAATAAAAGGGACTGGAGAGATATAGCTCAGAGGTAGAACACTCCTCAGTTCAATCCCTAGTAACACACACACACACACACACACACACACACACACACACACACAGACTTCTCAAAGTTCTTAGTGGCATAGTCAATACAAAGATCCTAGTCTTTTTACTATTAATATTACATGCTTTCAACATACGAATTAAACACACAAATATGACAATTTAAACTTGAATAGGACTGGGCACAGTGGGGTAACCTTGTTAGAAGTAAATTTTTATGGTGTTGTTTAAAAAAAAAAAGACATGCATTTGAAAGCAGCTTGGCAAGGCGGATTTTACTTTTTGCAAAAAGGGATCCTGCCACCAGTAAGGTCAGGTGTGCAAGAACAACATGGAGGAAACTTGCTGGTGTTTTATTTTCAGCTCGAGGCTTCTGTGCTGCGCTCCTGTTGGTGGGAACACAGCCTCACAATCTTTACACCATTGGCTGAAGGGGGCTCATGGGGAGGGGTTGGCATTCACAATTTCCAGGAAATGCTATCTTTACAAAAATACAAGCACATGTAAAGTTACACAATGGCACTTTTACAACATGGAGCCCAAGTCAAACTATTTATTTAATAGAAAAGATCCAATTATTTCTCACAACCTGTCCTTCTAGCACTTGGGAGGCTGAGACAGGAGGACCACAGGCTTGGGGACAGCTTCAGCAATTTAGTGAGACCCTCAGCAACTTAGCAAGACCCTGTTTCAAAATAAAAATAGGGCTGGAGGTATAGCTTTGAGGTAGAACTCCCCTGGGTTCAATCTTGAGTGGCTTTTGGGGAAAGGAGAGAGGCTGATTACTTCAAGGTATGAGAAAGGCATCAAAGACAAAAGTGCTTCTGGAACTCACGTGCTTCATTTCTGAAATTAGAGCAGGTATAGGAATTCCTACCACAAAATGGTTATCGATTGGTCAAGCAATCTTTTAATGTTCTTGTTGCTTAACACAAAATTGTAAGATAGTTCTGGTCCTCAAAGAACTTAGTCTAGTGGCAGTACAGTATCTGAGATTGTTAGTTAGATTTTTCTCCCTTTGCAATGGATTTATACCTTCCTCAGAATATGACCTTTGCCCTTCACTGGTAATAGTCCCAGGTACCACCCAGTGCCAAATAGACCAAGTTGCTTGATAATTTTATTCAAATATTCTATATCCATGTTCATTTATTTTTTCTAGTTGGTATATGAGTTACTGAGAGAAGAATGTTAAAATCTCTAGCCGTGATTGTGGATATTTTTGTTTTGTTAGTTTTGTTTCATATATTTTGAAGTTATTAGATTCATAATTGTTATGCTTTTGTTCTTCATTTCTCTGCTATTACGTCCATTTAGAATTCTCTTTCATTAGCAAATGCCTCCGTTCATCTCTGGTAAGAGCCTTTGTCCTAAAGTCTATTTTGTTTAATGATAACCACACCAGTTTGTGTGTGTGTGTGTGTGTGTGGTACTGGGGCTTGAACCCAGGGCAGCTACACCCCCAGCCCTATCTATTTTATTTTTTAAATTTTGAAATGGTATCTCACTAAGTTGCAGAGGGCCTCACTAAGTAGCTGAGAATGGCTGGGAACCTGCAATCCTACTGTTTCAGCCTCCTGAGTGCTGGGATTATGGGAATGTACCACAATGTCTGGCCCAGGATTTTTTTTTTTTATGGCTAGGGTTTCCATGTTATAGTTATTTCATCTTTTCGACTTGCCCATGTCTTTGTATGTAAAGTGCGTCACTTGTACACAGCATATAGCTGTGTCTTGCACTTGATGTACTTGGGGTCTGAAAGCTCAATTCCTTTCTCACAGAGGTATGAAAACGTCTTAGAATGTATGTACACCAGGTCTTAAAACAGACAGATAGCTCAGTTCCTCTCAAAGTCTGTATGATTCACAAACTGCATATCTTCGTGGCGGTGGGTTACCTGTTCATTTCTGATATTGAAGATGCTAGTCTGCCCTCCCTCCCTCCTTCCCTTCCTTTCCTCCCTTCCTTCCCTTCTTTTCTTTTTCAGGGATTGAACCCAGAGACATTCTACCTCCAAGCTACACCCCCAGCCCTTTCTTTATTTTTTTTATTTTGAACCAGAGTCTCACTAGGTTGCTGAGAGTCTCAGTATTGCTGAGACTGGTCTTGACCTGAGATCCTCCTGTTTCAGCCTCCCAAGTACTGGGACTACAGGTGTATAGCACCACACTAAGCAAAATGTCTATTTCTTTGAGCTCAACTGTGCCTTTAATATGTAGTATGAACGTGTGTGTGTGTGTGTGTGTGTGTGTGTGTGTGTGTGTGTGTGTGAATGAGAGTGGAGATTTCTATACCTAATCTGCTGCCTTCTTGTAGGAAGTACAGCAGACCTTTATGTTATTTGTTTTCCCTGAAATGTCCTTTTTGCCCCTTCTGTATACCCTCTATTCCCCAGATTCAGCCTCTTCTCTTTGTGATTTCAGCCCAATCATAACTGACTCCAAGCTCTGTAGATCAGAGACGTGTCTGCTACTGCTCACAACAGTACTGCACCTGCACAATGCCTGGTACAAAGCAGGTGCTCAACGAACACTCATGAAACGAACAAATGCACAAATGAATATATATATTCTATTCAGGGGCATTCTACCTCTGAGCTACACCCCCAGTCCTATTTTTATTCTTTATTTTGAAACAGGGTCTCACTAAGTTGTGGAGGGCCTCACTAAATAGCTGAGGCTGGCCGCAAACCCAGATCCTCTGTTCTCTGCCTCCCAAGTACTGGGATTACAAGCGTGTGCCACCACGCCCGGCTAAGATTTTGCTCTTATACATGGAAGAAAGTGCATATTATATAAAAAAGTCAATTGTAATTTATCACAATTCTACTTGCCCCCCCCCACTCCATGCAGTTCCTAGGAGAAGGAGGATTCCAAATGTCTAAAAGAAATGAATAAAACTCAATGTCAATCCAAGTCCAGAATTTATAATTTTTGTTTTTATATCTTTCACAATTGTGAAAGAACTAGATCATATTTATGACATTGTATTAGTGTGTCATGGGAGATTTTACCTAAGGCATTCTATCTTAGAGCTATATCCCAGCCCTTTAAATCTTATTTATTTATTATTATTTTTGAATAAACTTCTACTGGTTCACTGTAATTACACTAATGAAGTTCAGTGATAGAGACATACATGCCTACAGCACTTTGTGAGCTTCCCCTGGATCTCACCCTACTCCCTCCCCTTAGGTTTTTGACCTAAGTTGCTTCATGGCCTGCCAGCTTTTGATGTCTATTTAGTTTGTGCCCCCTGCCCTTCAAGTTTATGTTGGAGCCTAACGTTCTGGGAAGGTAGCTTGAGCAGGAACATGGAAATAGTATACTATAAAAGGGGGGGGGGGTTGGTTAACAGCAGGTTTCTATAGCTTAATATTAAAGTTGAACCAATGATTATAAAAAAGGGATTGGTTAATAGCAGGTTTATAGTAACCTGCTATTAACCAATAGATTAGTCTAAAAGCTGAACCGAATACTTAACCATGAAGCATGAGATGATAGCCAAACACCCAAATGACTGCTTATTAGAAAAGGCGCCACATAGCAGAAGGTGAGTAATTTCCTAGTGAACTGTAAAGACCATGGTTTTAGAAGAATGCAGAGGAAGGAACATGGATGAGAAAGGCTAGCCCGGACTTGACTCAGAGAGGTCACTGTCTCTTTCCACATCTGGTCAAATGAGAGCACTAGAGTCAACAACTTCTTTTTTTTTTGCGGTACTGGGGATTGAACTCAGGGGCATTCTACCTCCGAGCTACACCCCCAGCCCTATTTTTTATTCTTTATTTTGAAACCAGGTCTCGCTAAGTTGTGGAGTGCCTCACTATGTAGCTGAGGCTGGCCTCAAACCTGGATCCTCTGGTCTCAGCCTCCCAAATGCTGGGATTACAAGTGTGCGCCACCACGCCTGGCTGAGTCAACAACTTCTAATTCTTTGCAGTGTTAATAGTTTTTAATCCTATGATTCCGTGAGAAAGCTGCTTTATGAAGAAAGTATTTGACGTGGATAAGTGTGGGGTGCATGGGGGGGGGAGACTCACAACAATTGCTTACCCACCTGGACCCTCTTTAAATAATGGAGGCCACTTTAAATAATTGATATGCCACATCAGCATATCACCCAGGCATTGTCTTCGGTGAGGAGGGGGCTGAGGAGAGAGGTGCTACTTCAAGAGACTGTGTGAGTCAGTGTCCAGGCTCTGTTCTGCTTACTGTCTTTGTAAGCACTAACGCAGAGGGGGTTGCTTGTTATGCTGTCCCAAACTCACCTGTTTGGAGAATTGACTACCATCCCTCTCCTGACTTCTCAAAGGTCAGATAAATGACTTAGTTTTGGCATAAGTGATTCCACTTTGATCTGTTGGGGCCTAAGGAAGGAACTTAGTCCAAATAAATACCCCTCCCCCACATATTTTTTTTTCTTTTTTGGTACTGGGAATTGAACCCAGAGGCATTCTACCTCCAAGCAACACCCCCAGTCCTATTTTATTTTTTATTTGGAAATAGGGTCTCAGTAAGTTGCTGAAACTAGCTGCAAACCTGTGATGTCTCGGCTTCTTAAGTACTGGGATCACAGGCATGCCCCACCACGCCCGCCTCCCCACCCCATAATTGTTGTTCTTCATTTTATCCCTCAGTACTTAAAATGAGGAAGGGGCTGCCCAAAGGTGAGAAGGGAGAAGATGTCAGCTGACCAAGGCCGCTTCAGAGCGGTGCCTGGTACCCTCTGTGCGGCTCTTCCCTAACCAGAGTATTTTGGTATTAAACAAAACTGGTCATTTTAGTGAAAGGAAGTGATTTGCACCTTAAGGAAATTATTTCAAGTCGCAGTAGTTTTCTTTGGCTTCTAGAAGGACTCTAGAAGTGACGCTGACACAAAAAGCTGAGTTGCTGTGGATGGGAGCTTGTGCCAGTCCACCCTGAAGGCGGTGTGACCTCCTCCTTCCCAGGGAGCCCCTGGTGTGGAGACACAGGAATCACCTGAGTGTGAGTCACACACGAGGGCCGGTTATGTTTCTGACATTTCTGCAAGCTAGAACCGATTCCCAGCTTTCACCGGCCAGCCCCGCCTCAACCCAGAGAGGTTGCGGTGTCTCTTTCCACATCTGGTCAAATGAGGGCACTCGAGTCAACGACTTGTAACATTCCTTGCAGCGTTAACGCTCTTTAATTCCATGATTCCCTGAGAAGGTTGTTTTATGAAGAAGGTACAGGATGGGGAGTGGAATAATTGCCCACCCACCTGGACCCGCGTCATGGCCTCTGGCGTCTGCCTTGGGGGTGGGAAGAGAGCTGTTATCCACATGTGTGTGGTTGCAGGAAAGAGACAGGTTGAGTCAGCGTCCATGTTCTCATTCTGCTGGGCAGTGGGAGACGCTGAGGCTCTGCTTATCCGCAGTTACTTTGTACAGATCATTCCTTCCTGAATCGCTATCTGGATCCTCAATGTGGCCCAAACTCAAATCTCTGTGCTATCAATAGTCCTGTCTGGATTTGCTGAAACCCCATTGGTTCTACACTGGAAAACTAGTTGATAAAATGCTACTGACCAGTCACCAGTTTTCTCACATCCACAGGATTGCCTCTCACAGGATTATCTCAGGTGCCCCAAGTATCAACTTGTTTTAGTAAGATCTTTTGCAGATGGAGGTTCACTAGTCCATCTTCCACTCCCACTCCCACTCCTACTCCCACTAGGGGGTGTCACATTTTCTTTTCCTTTCTTCCTTCTTCTTCTTCTTCTTCTTCTTCTTCTTCTTCTTCTTCTTCTTCTTCTTCTCCTCCTCCTCCTCCTCCTTCTTCTTTTTTGGTACTGGGAATTGAACCTTAGGGTGTTTTGCCTCTGAATTATACCCTGAATCCATTTATTTATTTATTTATTTATTTATTTATTTATTTATTTATTTATTTATGGCATTGGGGATGGAACCCAGGGGCATTCTACCTCCGAGCTACACCCCCAGTCCTATTTTAAATTTTTATTCTGAAATGGGGTCTCACTAATTCGCCAAGGGCCTCGCTAAGTAGCTGAGGCTGGCCACAAACCCGGATCCTCCTGTCTCAGCCTCCCAAGTACTGGGATTACAAGCATGTGCCACCACACCCAGCTTCTTTTTATTTTTTTATTTTGAAAAAGGGTCTTGCTAAGTTGATGAGGGTTTCACTCAGTTGCTGAGGCTGTCCTTGAACCTGTGATCCTCCTGTCTCAGCCTCCCAAGTACTTGGATTATAGGCATGCACTACTGAACCTGGCTGATTGTCACTCTTTCTGAACCTCTTTGAAAGAATTTGTTAAGCCTGACAGGGTGGCACACACTTGTAATCCTAGTACTGTTCTGCACAAATCCAGGGTGTTGGGAGGCTGAGACAGGAGGATGACAGGTTAAAGACCAGCTTCAGCAATTTAGCAAGGTCCTCGGTAACGTATCGAGACCTTATTTCAAAATAAAAAATGAAAAGGGCTCGGGATATATCTCAGAGGTAGAATACCCCTGGGTTCAATCCACACACACAAAAAGAGGAAGTTAGCTAGATTATATCCTCTGCTAAAAAATAAAAAATGTATTGCTAAACTTTTTTTTTTTTTTTCAGTACTGGGGATTGAACTCAGGGGCATTCTACCTCCGAGCTATACCCCCAGCCCTATTTTTATTCTTTATTTGGAAACAGGGTCTCACTAAGTTGCAAAGGGCCTCACTATGTAGCTGAGGCTGGCTGCGAACCCGGATCCTCCGGTCTCAGCCTCCCAAATGCTGGGATTACAAACGTGTGCCACCACGCCTGGCAATTGCTAAACTTTTGAAGGGGAAGACATTGAACTTTGGCAAACTGTCTGAGAGAACCTGTTTAAACAGGTAGAGGCTGGTGCAGTGGTGCAAGCCACTCCCAGTACTTTGCAGGTTTGAGGTCAACCTCAGCAACTTTGTGAGGGCCTCAGCCACTCAGTGAGACCTTGTTTCAAAATGAAAAAAAAAAAAAATAGGGCTGAGGGTGGTATATCTCAGAGGAGAATGCCCCTGGGTTCAAACCCCAGTACCAAACACACACACACACACATACTCACACACACACATACTGAAGTTTCATTAATATATTATTCATTTAACTAATACTCTTCCCACTTCTCTTCAGAATGCAACTCTCTCAGGGATGTGATGGTTTAACTGGAATTTCTGCCTGGCAAAGGTCCAGATTTTCACTTGTAAAATATACATTAAAATCCTTTTTAAAATCCTGACTCAAGAGTAGCAGACACATAGGTGGGCATGGTGGCACACACTTGTAATCCCAGTACTTGTGAGGCTGAGACAGGAGGATCACAGGTTCACAGCCAGCCTCAGCTACTTAGTGAGGCCCTCTGCAACCTAATGAGATCCTGTATCAAAATAAAGACTGAAAAAAAAAATAGGACTGGGGGTGTATCTTAGAAGTAGAATGCCCCTGGGTACAATCCTTGGTTCCACCAAAAAAAAAAAAAAAAAAAAAAAAAAAAAAAAAAAAAAAAAAAAGAAGAATAGCAGATACATTACCTGAAATAGACTGTGGTTTCCATTCTGTTTCCCACAGCCTTTCAGTCTTCTGGTCTTCATTTTTGTGTGTGTGTAATGTTTGTTTTGCTTCTTGTGCTGCAAAGCTTTCTCTGTCATTCAGCTGCAGGGTGGGGGTCTGCTATATCTGTCTTTGTTCTGATGAGGTAGCTTAGAAGTGTAAATGTTAGGTAGAAAAGAGGTATCGGGAAAATTCATAGAAATATAGTTTTTAGCCTTTTTAAAAATCCGGAGAGTGTTGACCACCCCTTGGAAAAATTTTGGTTCGGCCCAAGAGAAACTACAGCCCAGCCCACCTGGGAGGTACCATCAAATCCCGCACACCTGGAAAGAGGAGGAGCGAGATCTCACCTGGAGCTCAACCTATGAAATACCTAAAAACTGAGAGAGAGGGGCTGGAATTAAGGACCCCGCCCTCTCATATACCCCCGTGGAACGCCACGTGGGCTTCTCTTGGACTCCTGCCCGGGATCGGAGAACATGCCATAAGAATCGGTGGTCGGGAATTTCTTTCTGCACTCCCCGTCTTTTCCTACACCCCAGTTTTTCTCTCCCTGACCTGTTCCTGAAGAATAAACCTGCCAGATGTTGTGATTGATATGTGTTAAAATTCTTCTTTTCACAATATCAAAAACCTGGACCTTATTTCTGGGGTACAGTCCACACCCCATCACATTTTTGGCGGAGCCAGCCAGGAGCAAACATCTGGCAAGGGGTAAGTGTTCTTTTTTATGGGAAGATGCTTAGAAACCTCTTATTTACAGTAGCGGCCTTGTGCATGGGTACAGGTAGCTGGAAACCCCAGGGGGATGCAGATGGATTAGAGCCGGGAGTGGGAGCCAGCATTGTCTGCGCGGACATCAGGTCCCATAACGCCGGGCGGGTCTCATTCCCGCGCGGCAGCGAGCGCCGGTGGAAACCCCAAGGGGGTACCCGCCACGCGGTGCCTCGGCCCCCGTCCCACGACCGCTGCCAGGCTTACCGGGGAGCCTATGGTCCCGGCGGATGCAACGATAAGGCATGGGATACAGCCGTGGGCCGGGCGGATCCGCCGCCGGCATGGCCGGACCCAGCCCGGGGCTTATCGGTTCAGTAAGAGCCTTTTAAGCTTGCTGAGCCACCCTGCCAGGCTCCCTCCCGTCTCCCCGCCTTTTTCCTGAACCGTTTTACCCAAATTCCGTCCTGTCCTGATTTTGTTCCCGGGTTTCTTTTATGGTATGGGAAAGAGTATTTATGGTGCTTTTGATTTTTTCCTTTTTCCTGCTGCAGCGATGTCTGTCTCAAAGCCGAGCGGCGGGCTTGCAGTTTGGTTTACAGCAAGCCGCTGGAGCCCAAAATGGTGTGGGCTCTTAGATTGGTTTTGTGGGTTTGATGTGTTTATAACCAGTTTTCGATTTTTCTTTTCCTCTCCTACGATTGCTTTTTCTTTTAAATCGTTTTTCTTTAGATAAGATGGGTGATCACGTGGTGCCGGAGGTGGGAGCCATTTTTAAAGGGCTTACATTACTCGGTCTTACTGACCCCATGGCTTATGGGATTACATGCTCAGTCTTTCGCAAGATGGCTGCGCCGCCGCGCCGTCATGTCACATGAATGCGACCTGCAGCCACGTCATCGCGGTGCGACTGCGCCAAGATGGCGGCGCCCATGGAGACGCGGTGCCCAGGCAATCATGTAGCCACTAGATGGCGATCGTGTATTTTTTTTTCCTTTTTTTTTTTTTTGCGGATTAACTGGAGTAAATCGATTTTTTTTCCCTCCTATATTTAAAATTGTTTTAAAGAAAATACGCAAATGGGATTTATGTCTTTTCAACAGGTACAACTAGAGGGGAAAGGAATTTTTTTTTCCTTTTTCTCCCTTTCTACCTCAGAAAAGCCTCTGCGCCTGTGCCATCTCATTTAAAATGTAATACTCTACTCTTGTGTTAACATCTGATCTGTTTTATCTAGAAATGGCCTCGACTCTTCGGAAAGGACCTTTGCAACCTTTGCAAGTTATTAAAAGGGATTTTTATTTTTATTACGTGTTAGAGAGGGAGAGAAAATTTTGGGGTTTTTTGTTTTTTTGTTGTTTTGTTTTGTTTTGTTTCCGTATTGGCCTCTTTCTTTTTTTAGAAAGACCCTAAGCGGGCTTAGGGATCTAGCTAAAGCAGTAAGACTAGTCTGGTAGATGTTAAATGTATTCCGGAAATATAAGAATTCGTTCTGAGTCCGATTTTTTAAGCTCCGAAACCCGCATGTAAAAAGCATACGCAGGACGCTGCTATGGTTTTTACAGAAGAAATCCGATTACCTCCCTTTGTTATGTAGACGTGCATAATAAAGAAGAGGTAGATGTCAGAAATTAAGGAGCTTCCGAAGCTGCGCAGCAAATAATAAAGATATATTAATCCGATTTTAAATCATAGTCTTCCGTTTTGATCATATGTGTTTGTTAAAACCGTAGTTTTTTTGTTTTTGTTTTTCTCTCCAGAGTGTTCTAAAGGAATCCCTCGAGTTGCATAGGATTGTCTACGTCATGGGTAATTCTGCTTCTATTCCCAAAGACTCTCCCCTTGGGTGCATTCTAGAAAATTGGGATACTCTTACAGTAGAGGACTTATCGAAAGAAAGGCTTGTCTACTATTGTAATACAGTCTGGCCTAGCTATACGTTAACAGGTGGATTAAAATGGCCAGAAAA
>PVLC010042229.1:0-13036 GCA_004027655.1 Graphiurus murinus
GCCCATATGTATCTGGCCTGGCCAATGATTTGAAAATCTCACACCACAAAGCCCCATCAGCTAAAAATCCTGTTTAAAGTAATTGTCTTGGACCTCACATTTTTCATCCACCCTTGCTCTTTGAATCTCCCTCTTCCTGCATTTATGCAGCCCCTGACCTTTTCTTAGCTTTCTCCCACATTTCTAGGACCAGTGGTTAGATGTGACTTCCTGGGACTTGACCTCTGGCACTGCTAGGACTGGGCTTGTTCTCTGGGTCTGTCTCATGATGGTGGTCCTGATCCCAAGTAGGCCCAAGACTCTCTTTGCTTTGGTCCAGCCTGCCCTAGTCTTGTGGACAGGCTGACTACTGGTTCTTTAGCAGTGCCAGTAGTGTTCACCAACTCCATTTACTTACATACTTTATGGTGACTAGAGACCTACCCATATCTAAGTTCACAAAGGATTTCAATGAAGAGAACTTGGGTTTGGCAATGCTCTCCTGTATCCCAGTCTGCCTCCTCTTTGTGTCCCCTTTAAGTTATACAGGCACATGAGATTTAGGGGTTTGTGATTTCTAGCTCTTCCAGTATTGCTTTGCCTGGCAATAGCTAACTAGGTGAGATTGAACTACTAAGACATTAGAACCAACCCCAATCCTAATCTCCTTGAATGTTGTGCCTTCCTTCTCCCGTTTTTTGCAGCGGGCTCTTGATTAATCAGCGAGGTGTTTGTAAAGCTGAGTTCTCTCATGGCAGATGTGACAAGCCATAATTCGTAATAACGGAGCTACCTTTCTCCAGTTGTCTCAGCCTCCGTGAAGGGGTTCTGTTGTGATTTATTGCTTTGCTGCAAAACCTTTGATAAGTGGCCACCAAATGGCTCCTCATTACTCAAAACTCTTCCAATTCCGCAAACTAAAGTCCTCCCCAAACCTTACACGAACCACTTGTGTTCCGGGGAAATGAATCAGGGATCTTCTTGCTAAACTATTTTGGCATAAAAAAATATCATAAATGAGAGAGGAGAAAATCTTGTTTGCTAAAGGGCTGCTGGGTGAACTGCCTCTTGGCCTTTTGATAGCATCTTTGAAATGGAAATGGCCAGCTGCTTGACCTTCTGTTCAGTGACCCTTTTTGTACAAAGTCAAATTGCAGCCGCCTCACAGTGGCAGTTCACCTATGGACACAAACAGGATTTCCATTTTTTCCTCCTAACCTTTTTTTTTTTTTTTCTTCCTAGAACATTTGTTCCCATGGACATTTTTTTTTAACGTTTCACATAAAAGACACCATACTTAAAAAAAAAAAAAAAAGAAGCCCTTTGCATCAAAAGAATTGTAACTCATAATGATTTCAAAATACCAGGGAAGTGTCTGTCTTCAGTTCTTCTCTCTATCGCATGGAGTTTGGGGTCATTTATATTGCTACTCTTTTTTTGCATTTGAAGTGGGGGGAAAGTGAGACGTTATTCCCACCTTTCTGTGAACAAGAAGAGAAAAAGAAAGGTAAGCTCTGTATTTGTGAGTATGGATCTAAGAAAATAAATAAATGGCCTTTATGCGCTCTGAGGAGCAATTCCTAATTGGAATTAGGAGTCTGTTTCACAAAGGAAATAGAGCAGAATCTCTCAGGTAAGGCTGAGTGTCAACATGCTGTTTGGCTTGGAAAATGCTCAACACCTGTGTGGAAAGGAAGCTGCTAGGTGTCCACGTGCTACCCTACCGTGGATGTTGCTATTTTGCCAGGCTACAGGGCCAGGGTGGAGAGAGACCTGCCTTCCATGCCCCCCGCCCCCAGATGTGCTTCATGGATGGATGGGGTGGCAGTTCACTAAGTAGAAAAGGAAAGTCACTTTCCTGGGCTGATCAAGGGAACTGAAGGCAATAGATACTGAGGTTCTGATTCAACAAATACCAGGCCCCTACTGTGTGCCTGACACATCAGTTGCTTCAATCCCAGAGTAATCCCATGAGGTTGCATGCAGGGAGTGAAAAGAACAGGTTCTGGGGATGGACAGTCCTAGGTTTGGATCCTGGCTCGGCCACTTGGTAGTTATCTGTATGACTGCAGTCATTTTATAGAATGTCTTGAATCCTCAGTAGACTGAGGGCTAATACTTGCCTCATGGGGCTGATGTAGAGATTAGCACTCAGCTAACTATACTCCTCTTTATGTCCATTCAACAGTTGAGGAAACGAAGGAAGTGGCCAGGTTGAGACTTAATCTAGATGTTTTTTCCCTCCATACTCTACAACCTGTTCCTGTGGGTATGAGGGTTCAATGTGTTAGTTTCACTTTACAAAGTTTTCATCAAGACTTAAGTTTCACATATGTATCTTCTGCTTTGATATTGGCTGCAACTTGGCAAATAATGATTAAAAACAGGAAGGAAAAAGTGAGAGCATTCCGTCCTGTCACCTGCTTCTTGTGGGAATTATTTCTCTATCATAGTGGGTTCATACCCTGTCACAAAATAAATTATGAAAACCCACAAGCTGAAAGCAGTGGCACAAGCTGTAATCCCAGTACTTGGGAGGCTGAGACAGTAGAATCACAGGTTTAAGGCCAGCCTCAGCAACTTAGTGATATCCTATTTCAAAATAAGGAGAAAAAGAGCTGGAGGTATAGCTCAGAGGTACACTACCACTGGGTTCAGAGAGAAAGTGGGAGCGAGAGCGAGAGCGAGAGAGATCAAATAAACCACACTAAAGAACAGTGGAGCCAGATGTGGTGGTGCATAACTGTAATTCCAATACTACTTGGGAGGCTGAGACAGGAGTATCTCAAGTTCAAGGACAGCCTCAGCAACCCTGTTTCAAAATAAAAACAAAATAGGGCTAGGGATGTAGCTCAGAGGTAGAATGCTCCTGGATTCAATCCCCAGTACCACACACACACACACACACACACACACACACACACACATTGAAGGATGTTCCTTCTAATCTTTAATCCTTTCTCTTAATACAATACTTGATCACTGATAAGCAGAAATATGCTGTTTATATATCTAGTTTTATTGAATGGAAATTTAGTTTTACAAGTCACAACCAAAGCATATGTGACCATTTCTATTCTTTTATGAATAATGTATCAGACATATTTTTCATGTTGTTGTCTAGGCCTTATAATTTTAATTTTTATGACCTCAGAATATCACATTCATTTTATATTATTGAACTTACCATTTCTGTCCCAAATTTGTGTAGGCAATCCACACCTAAGGAGTAGGCTAAAACACTTGCATAGTGTGAATACTCCAATTTTCTATTAGTTCTAACTTAAATGATGATATATAAATAATCCAAGGTCCACACAGGGGAGCGAAGGCAGAGAAGAGGCTGAAGTTTGTGCAAACCACAAACTGGAATGACAAGTTTAAGGTTTAGAAACTCCAGTTTGATCTTCTCCTTTGCTCTTTTATTCAGTTTTTAAAAAGCTGACTCCAGGAAGAATAGTAGTAAAGATTCCTTGCCTACTGTGGTTCATCAGCAGTATCTAGTGCCAGAAGTCCTGTTTTCATCCTGATAACCAGATATCAAAGGGGCTCAGATATGTTGGGCTGTTCCTGATAGAGATCTGAACTTTCTGAGGCCTCTCTGAACTAAATCTATGACCTTGGTGAGACAGGGACATTGTTACTTGTGGAACACAATCTTTCTGATCCCATGTGAGGAAGCGTGTTCCTTGCAGAAAACAGACAGGAGTCAAACCTTTTGTATGCTCCTGACCTCTGTTAAAATCAAATCCTTCTTGCTATTTGAGTTTCTGTACCTCTGAGTTTATGATGACAAGTTATTTGATAAAAGTACATTTTATGTGGATCTTTGAAGACCATCTTTAGAAAGCTGGGAAACGTTTTTGAATTTCCACAAATGAATGAATTTACAAATTTAAAATTTTGCCTCTATGGTCAAGCCTTTTGCCTAGTCTCTGGATTAACTAAAGTCTATTAAACTAAAGTTTATTGCAACACTTCTCTTTGGCCTTGTGTTTGATACTTGGTAGATGCTCGGTGTATATTTGTTGAATGAATGAGTGAAACCAGAAGTGTGGACAGAGGTTAAGTTAATGAACTTGCTAATAACTCTTCCATTTACTAACAGTAACTGTGGATTTAAATATTTTTTAAAATAAAAATGCTGAAAAGTTTTGGGAGCATTTAGGTGCCTGCCCTGCAACTATTTCCCTTTGTGAACTTAAACGAGTTATTTTACTTCTAAGGGCCTTAGTTTTCATCTCTGTAAAATGAGGCCAGCAAAGTGTTAGTGTGTGGGGAAATGGTGTTCTTTTTCTAAGGCCAGCACCCTCTCTACCCAGCTTGCTGCATCCACACATTGTTCTACATGGCATTATAGCAGCACTACCCTTCCAGAACTAACTTACGATTCCAAGACCCAGTTGCTCAGCATCCAGACTCTGCAAAAGCCAAGGCAGGCATCTGGGTAGATGTCAGACTGGCTGAGAAAATTGGCTGGTCCTTTCTTCTTTCTTTGATCTTAGGAGTGTGGACTTTGAGGGAGTATATGACTGTTCAGGCATTGATTAAATATGCCAGAAAATTGATTTTGGACTTTATTACTTCATCTTTAATTTGGATCCTTGTTATTGTGTATCCAGCTGCCTATGTAACATGTTTAGTTGAACCTACACATCTTCCTGTATAGAAATACAAAACAAAACAAAAAATACCTGGTTTTTGATGTTCACTGTCTTAGTGAAAGTCAAAACCATCCACCTGGAAGGCTAAGCCAAAACTTTAGGAGTCATCCTGACCTTTCCCGGAAGTCACCCCCAAGTACTTCTCAAAGCCAGCCTTTATCCATCTCTGGATTTCCTCTGCTTCCCCCCAGCTCCAAAGCTGCCCCCTTGTCTGAGTTGCCCAGCTTTTCCCTAATCACAACAGCAACCTCTTCTCTGGTCTTTCCAACTCTACCCTTGTTATTCTGGGATACATTTTTACCATAGAAGAGACAATGGATATGTCTTCTAGATTGTAATCTATCATGTATCTCACTCTGCTTCATCCAGTGTATGGCCGACTGTGGCATTTTGTATATTGACCCAACTTCTTAACACATTCTAAAAGCCTTAAGTAGTCTGGCTCTTGCCTGATGACCTCTTGATCAGTGCTCTGGGTTCATGGGTCTTCTTTGTAGAGATAGCTCCCATCCTTACCCACATCTCAGCTCAGATGCTCTCTCTTCAGGGAAAGCATGCCAGTTTCCCCTTGACCTAAATATCCCCCTTCATCCTCCTAAGCTAGTATAGGAACTTGGGCTTTTGCTCTGAAAACCAGAGGCAGAAACTGAGGCTCAGAGAAACTTCATGTGGCCAAGATTACACAGTTAATAAACAGTGGAAGTGGGAACCAGGATCCCAAGGTCAATAATGACAGAACCAGGATTCAAAACCTGCTTGTAACTACTATGCCAGATGAAGGAAATAAGTTTCACCTCTCCTGGCAAATTTGATTAATAGTGCTGCCTGTGGTATCGTGTTGCAAAGGTTGTACCCAGGCTCAGTGGAGAAGTGTACCATGACTGGTTAGTGAAACCTGCCATGAATAAAGGATCAGAGAAGGAAAGTACATGAGACAGGAATCTGTTCCATGCGAAAGCTATAATACACAACATTGTGCTACTTATTTTATTTTTAAAAAACCAAAACAGAACCGCCTTGCATATTAGAAGAGTCATGAGCAGAATCCAGGATTCCTTAAGAAGGGACAGATCATCCCAGACCATTGGGCTCTTGAAGGATTCTAAATCAAGCAATTGTGAAAATCACTCCTGATCTTTCTCAGGCTCCTTGATTCTCTGCTGTGAAGAGAGTTTTGATTGACAGGTCATTGTGTACTTTTATAGCAGGAAGCCAGGGTTGTCAGATGCAGGTCGTAGGAATGGGGGTTCTCTCCAGCATGTCGTCAAATGCATACATCTACAACTGAAGCATACTGGCAAACCAACCTACCTTTCACAGCAGGATTCTAGGAAGGTGAAGGTGGAGAGTGAAGCTTTTGTTCTCACATTTCGGGACAAGATGTCCAGCTTCTTGCTATTCTCTCCTAGAATCCACTAGGCTGAAGATTTGAAGATTTGAAATTTGTCCTGTATCTCTCTCTAGTTGCCCTGTGGTACCAAAACAGGGCGTGTTCCACAGCATTCACGATGGTTGAATCCATTTGACTTGTGGAAGGTCCCCACTTTTCCAAAGCATTGCCCAATTCTCCACCTAATGAGCTCTTTTTCCTTGCCCTTGTCTATTGCCCACTGTCTGGAACTGGGTACTCCTGCTGAAGGTTTCAGCAGCTTTCTTAGTGCTGTTCTGAAGAGTTTTCTTTTCATCTTGACCAGGAGGCTGCATCAGGGTGTACAAGTTTACCAGGCTTACCTCAACTCTTAGAGGCACCTGCAAGTGGATCTGTGGCCCCTCCTATGCTTTTGCCTCCTAATATCCAGAAGAATAGGATAGAAGTTGGTTTATGGTTCAAAATTCTGGGTTCCTGGTTCAAGATTCTGGCTGGCAAGTATTTGAGTTTGTCTCTGTGTCTCTTTAAATCCCTTTGCTTCCATATTGGTGTGCTGACTTCTAGTCAATATCTTATTATTGGACTCCAGATGTTGACATGCTCCTGGTAGTGTTAAACTCATTTATCTTCTCTTTATGATATACTCTTACTGACCACCTCATCCAGCCCCATAGCTTTTGATGCCATGTATAAATTTGTGACTCCCAATTTTGCTTCTCCAGCCCCAAGAGTCACCCCAAATCTTAGACAAATGGCTCAAAATTTCTACCTGGGTGTTCGATGAAGCATTTCAGACTTAAAATGTCCATAGTAGAGACTCTGATTTCACCTCAAATCTGTTTCTTCTTTGGTTTTTCCATTCTTAGTAGTATCAGGTAAAAAATCTGATTGTCCTTCACAGTTACCTCAATGTCTAATCCATCCATAAGCCTGTTAGTTCTACCTTCAAATTCTGATCCTGTCTCTCTACTTCATCAACTGTCATCTTCCTTTATCCTGCTTCCTTTATCTCTTAGACTAACAGTAGCTTCATCCCTTATTTATGCATTTCTGCTTTCATTGATCTCTATTTTATTTTCCATATAGATGTCAGAAAATACGTATGTTCAAAGGAATTAAAATCTCTCAAAGAGAGATCTGCACTCTTATGTTCTTTGCAGCATTATTCATAATAGCCAAGATGTGGGATCACAGGTTTGAGACCAGCCTCAGCAATTTAGTGAGACACTCAGCAACTTGGTAAGACCATGTTTCAAAATAAAAAATAAAATAGGGCTAGAGGCTTAGCTCAGAAGTAGAATGCTCCAAGTTCAATCCCTGGTCCCCACCCCCTGCAAAAGAGAGAGAGAGAGAGAGAGAGAGAGAGAGAGAGAGAGAGAGAGAGAGAGAGAGAGAGAGAATGTGGACTATATATACAATGAAATACTATTCAGCCTTAAAAAAATTAAAAAAAAAAAGGAATCCAGCTATTTCTGACAACATATTTGAACTTGGAGAACATGATGGTAAATGAAACAAGTTATAGACAGAAAGACAACTGCCTCATGATCTGATTTATATGGTGAATCTAAAATAATTAAATTTGCAATAGAGACTAGGATAGTGGTTTCCAGTGTTTGAGGAGGGGGGGCGGTTGTTGAGCAAGGTGTACCAAGTTTCAGTTATATAAAATGCATAGATCTAGAGATTTACTGTGTGGCATGGTGCATATAGCTAACAATACTGTACTTGTATACTTAAAAAGTTATTAAGAAGCTGGGCATGGTGGCATACGCTTGTAATCCCAGCATTTGGGAGGCTGAGACCGGAGGATCCAGGTTCGCGACCAGCCTCAGCTACCTAGTGAGGCTCTCCGCAACTTAGTGAGACTTGGTTACAAAATAAAGAATAAAAAATAGGGCTGGGGGTGTAGCTCGGAGGTAGATGCCCCTGAGTTCAACCCCCAGTACCACACACACACACAAAAGTTATTAAGAGGTGGACCATGCCTGTAATCCCAGTACTTGAGAGGCTGAGACAAGAGGATCACAGGTTCAAGGCCAGCTTCAGCAACTTAGTGAGGCCCTCAGCAATTTAGCGAGACCCTGTTTCAAAATAAAAAATAAAAAGAGCTGGGATGAAGCTCAGAAATAAAATGCCCCTGGATTCAATCCCTAGTACTAGAAATAAAAAGAAACAAAAAAGAAAGAAATAAAAATAGAAAGTAGTGTCATGCTAAAACTGTAGCCTTGGGGAATTTGGGTTGCTGACCAGGCTTGAGACTTATTAGGGTTGTAGAAATGTACTTTTTCCATCCATTTCCCTGCAAATGACATAACTTTGTTCTTTCTTATGGCTGAGTAAAATTCCATTGTGTACACATCCCATAGTTTTGTATCCATTCATCTGTTGATGGACATCTTGGCTGATTCCATATTCGGCAATTGTGAATTGTACGGCTATAAACATAGATACACATGCATTGATCTGATAGTTTGGTTTCCATTCTTTTGGGTAGATAGCCAGAAGAGGTATTGCTGGATCATACAGCAGGTTCATTCCCATTCGTCTGAGGATCCTCCATACTGTTTTCCAAAGTGCTTGCACTAATTTGCAATCCCACCAACAGCGTATTAGAGTTCCCACTTCTCCACACCCTCACCAGCATTTGTTGTTTGTTTTTGATGATTGCCATTCTAATTGGGGTTAGGTGAAATCTCAAGGTAGTTTTGATTTGCATCTCTCTGATTGCTAATGATGTTGAACATTTCATCATACCTTTATTGGCCATTTGTATTTCTTCTTTTGTGAACATATCAAAGTCAATCACTAAACTGAACTTGAGAAGGAGGGAGAGGGAGGGAATGGGGCAGAAATTGGGGAAGGGTTAAATGAGAAATATGTGCATGTATGTCTTTACCAGCATGTACCTAACAAAGGTGTAGGATTATCATGCACCAGTAAAAAAATCCTGTAGTTGCAGCTACAAGACTTGAATCCAGAGCTCCTTGCATCCACAAGGGCTTTCTGTGAAGCAACCGGTCTTGTGGCTAACACACATGCTCAGCACACAGACACACTTAAATGACAGCTCCTTTTCTGAGTTATAATTACAATATAATTCAATCTGAAGTTTTCTCCCACAAGGAATTAGTATTCTCTTTGGTAGCCACCCAGATTCTAAACAGTGAAAGCTCACCATCCAAAGCTTGATTGAATAACCCACCTGGAATTGTTTATACTTCATTAATGCTTTTCATAAATCATGAGTTTGACAGATTACTGGCATGGACTTTCCAAATCTCATAATTGTGTTTTGTTTTTGCCTTGCTTCATCAGTTTCCTTTCACAGGCTGACAGCTTAGCAAATGTTTCTAGAGCCACTAGCTACTGTAGTGACCACTTCTGGTGTGTGCAACTACTATACACCCAGAACTGCTGTATGGAACTGAGGGCTCCAACTGGATGTTGTGGCTTTGCCATGTATTAGCTGTGTGACCTTGGCATATCTCTGCCATCATATTTTCAAAGCATAAATATATGTGATGATAACTATACACCTGGAGATTTTGGATCTACATAATGCGGAGCCCATTTCTATTAATCTGGCAGAAACAGCTAAGACATTTGTAGATCGGCTTCAAGCCTGGCCCTCGTTTACCTCCTTGCTAGGAGGAATTATTGTAGCAACAGCAATAGTCATTCTAGGTTTATGCATTCTACCACTTGTTGTACACCTTGTGATCAATGCCTATGTTAGTATATGAGCAGATTTATATGGAATAAAAATGCAAGCACTGCCTTGCACAGGGCCTGGTAGTCAATGACGGGTTTGATTTTCTCAGGGCAAATCAACCTAAGACAAGGGTCGTTGGTTGAATGACTCATCGAGACCCCATGATGGGTAAGATTAAGCACCTGGTAGGAAACAACCTAAGACAGGCACAGCCCTTCATGCAATTTAAAATAAAAATGGGGGAGTTGTGGGAGCCCAGCTGGGCTCTTTTCCCCCTGGCAGTTGCTATCTGCATATATGAGCAATTATACTGACTCTTCTGCTATGGCTACATTGGCGTCTCAAAGTCTGGAGATTGCCCCTAGGATTCGTAGATGAAAGACCCTCCTACTTCTTAGAAAGTAAATATATGACCCTAAAAGAATATGGTTTTATGACTCTAGAAAGTTTGCTTTACCAGACTATGTTAAGAATGTGGGCTATACATGTAAAACGAAGAAGTGATGCTATTTGTGATCTGACAATGATTGATATGTCATAAATGTCTATGTAATCCTGTTGTACTCAAGAAATGTATAAAAATCCATGCTGAAAAAATAAATAAATTAATTTTAAAAAAAGAAAACATATTTCTAACATAAATAAAATAAAGCTATTGTGAGGATGACATGAGAAAATGTAGGTAAAGAATTTGGAGCAGTATCTGGCTTGCAATAAGTGCTAATTAAAGGCCAGTGATGATTAAACAGGAACTATTATACACTGACAATGGGGCTGCAAATTAGCACAACCTCTATGGGGATAAGTGTGGAGGTTCCTCAAAAGACTAGGAATGAAACCATCATATCACTCAGGTATACCATTCCTCAGTATCTTTCTAAAAGAATTAAAGTCAAAATACTATTGTGATACATACATATGTTTATAGCAGCACTATTACAATAGGCAAATTATGGAACCAACCTAGCTGTCTGCCGATAGATGAATGGATAAAGAAAATGTAATGTATATGATGAAATTTTACTCAGTCCAAAAGAACAACAAAATTATATTGTTTATAGAAAAATAGGTGGAGCTAGATAATATTATGCTAAGAGAGATCCGTCAATCTTAGAACATAAAGGGTCAACTGTTTTTTCTTATATGTGGAAGATAGCCAATAGGAAACCAAAGGGACGTTAGATAATAGAGAAGAGTAACCAGTAGAATAGTGGAAAGGGTTGGGGGAAAGAGGTATAAGGGGAAAAGGAAAAGCTGATGAGAGAAACAGTTCAGATAATGCTGTGCCCGTGTAGGAAGGCATCACTACCAACTTCACTATTATGTACCCAAAGGGGTGGGTAGTGGGGCGGGACCTGAAGGGAAACACTAAGACCTGTGTGCTTGTTTGCATGACTTTGAACCTCACTAAGATGTATAGTTACAGTGCACCAACAAATATAAAATGATAGTGATTATAGTTTTTTTCTAAGTGGTAAGCCCCCCAAAGACTTGAGCATCCAGAAACTGTGGGATCTCAAGTGATCAGCCCCCAAATTATAGAGGGACAGCTATCACCTTTATGTCTATTCATAGCACATGAGTTTGGGGGAAGAAAAAGAACTTGAATTGTTCTACATCATTATTTGATTTTTTTAAATCTCACTGAGTGAGGAAGCCAGACCAAGATTATGGGCTCTAACGGAGGTATGCACTCTAGATTGCAACCTTTGTGAAACCTTGTTTGTATTCTCAAAACCTACAACAGTGGCATTCAATAGATCAACAGGCTTTTATCAATTCTCTGTTGAATGGATGAATGGACAGAGAAATGAGGTAAAAATAGTGGATGATTTTATTGTTTATATCATGCTTTACTGTATGTATGCAATTTATACTATTTATATTTATCTACAATGTATAGATTTACTGACTATAAAAGCAATATGCACTTTTCATGAAATTAAACAATACTAAGATATAGAAAGAAAAAAAAATTCCCCTGGAATTCCATTCCCAGAGATATTATTGCTGAGAGTTTGGTATGTATTTTCCTTGACTTAAAAATGCATCCCATTAAGCCAGGCGTGATGGTGCACACTCGTAATCGCAGCATTTGGGAGGCTGAAACCGGAGGATCTGGGTTTGAGACCAGCCTCAGCTACTTAGTGAGGCACTCCACAACTTCGTGAGACCCTGTTTCAAAATAAAGAATAAAAAATAGGGCTGGGGGTATAGTTCGGAGGTAGAACGCCCCTGAGTTCAGTCCCCAGTACCGCAAAAAAAAAAAAAAAAAAAAAAAAAAAAAGATTTCCCAAAATGCATCCCATTATGATATATAATTATAATGCACCATTAAGAGTATATTAAATGCATATGCCAACACATGTGCATTTTACAAAAAGGGGATCATACTATTCAATCTATTTTATCTTTTATTTCTAAATTTAGCAATAGCTTGGGAATGTTTATCAGAATCAGTTCATGTAGATCTAAATTTCCTTAAAGGGTTGCATAGTTTGTATCACATAATTTCACCATGACTCCATTCTCCTCTCGACAGAAATCTAGATTGGTTATGTATTTTCTGCTATAACTATACAATACCTCAAGAAGTGTTCACATGCATATATTTGCCTTTTGGGGAAATAGTTCTATTGGGAAAAACTCTAGTAATGGAACTGCTAAAGTTTTGCATCTAAGTTCATCAATGATATAGGCATATAGTTTTCTATTCTTGAGCTATCTTTATTTGGCTTTGGTATTAATGTGATGTTGGCTTCATAGAATGTGTTTGGCAGGGTCCTGTTTCTTTCTGTTTCTTGGAATAGCTTGAGGAGTATTGGGATTAGCTCTTCTATAAATGTTTTATAAAATTCACTTGGAAAACCATCTGGCCCTGGACTTTTGTTTGATGGTAGACTCTTTATTGCTATTTCTATCTCTTTGATTGATATTGGTCAGTTTAAGTTTTCTATATCTTCTTGACTCAATTTAGGAAGGTTATATGTGGCTAGAAATTTGTCAATTTCTTCTAGATTTTCCATTTTGTTGGAGTATAGTTTTTCAAAATAGTTTATGGTGATCCTCTGTATTTCCATACTGCCTGTGGTAATATCACCTTTTTTGTGTCTTATTTTGGTAATTTGGGTTGATTCTCTCTTTCTTTTGGTTAGGTTATCCAATGTTTTATCTATCTTGTTTATTTTTTCAAGAAACCAGCTTTTGGTTTTTTTGATTTTCTATATTTTTTTATTCTCTACTTCATTAATTTCCACTCTGATTTTCATAATTTCCTGTCTTCTACTAGCTTTGGGGTTGGACTGTTCT
>PVLC010042230.1:0-13054 GCA_004027655.1 Graphiurus murinus
ATTCATATAATCTTAAGACAAACAAGAGTTTGGAACTCTGCTCTAAGTGATAATGCCACAAAATGAACAAGTCAGGATTACCAACCACTTACTATCTGAACTGCCAAATCACCCAGTCCATTTAGATACCAACACAGAACATACCTTCACCCATGAGGGTTCATAAGCAGGTCTGTGTCCCCTGAAGCTCTCAGTGACACTCATACCTGATAACATCCAGGAACACATCTGTGTAATACACCTTTCCATCCACACTGTCATAGTCCAGGGAGATGACATTGTTGAGCTCAGGAACAGGGACATGCACATCTGTGTGGTCGCTGGTGTCCAGGGAGATACGCCGGATGGAGCCGCGGCTGGAGAAGAGCAGGTAGGTCTCCGGAGAGGGGTCACAGGTCTTCCCGTCCCCCTTCAGCTGGATGCCAGTGGGGCAGGCACAGGAGAAGCCAGACGGCCGAGGCAAGCAGAGGTGGGAACAGCCACCATTTTTCAAGCCGCACTTGTTAAAACCTGGTGATGAGAGAGAAGCATAAGCTTCACACCCAGCCTGGAATATGGTCTGACTCTCAAAGGTCCTAGTTTCTCATGGCTGACTCCTTGCTGTTCTGACAGGATTCAGTGTCTGGCAGGGGTGAGGTAGAGGGAGTACCTCCCGGAGTCCCCTGGAGGTAACAGCATCATGCATTTTTAATATCAGCCATACCCAGAAGGAACAGCCCACCCTGGATGGGGCTTAGGCAGGTCGCTGTCTTTCTAACTGTAAAGGAGTGCTGCACTCTGGAGGTATCTCTGCTATTTATAGCCCCCGAAATCCAGAAGCTCTGACCCACAGCCCAGGGTCTTCTCACCCAGTGGCTGTGTCCGGTCCACAGCCTGGATATCCATGAGGCCTGGCAGATTGGACCTCACCAGGATGACATTGCTGCCAGTCCCCTTGTCAGCACGGTGGATGCTACGGGTCTGCCAGTCAGTCCAGTAGATATAGGAGCCAAGAAGGGTGAGGCCGTACGGGTGCTGCACTGGTGACACCAGTGTGTGCCGATTAGCGCCATTTAGGTCAGCGGCCTCAATTCGCTGCAGAGGAACGAGAAGGCGGGAGGTGGCTATCAGTCGACTGGGAGCCCTCGGTGCATGTCCTGGACAGGCCTTCGCCATCCAGGAAGCAGCAGGGACAGGGACAGGGCTCTCACCTCAGTGTGGGCATCAGCCCACAGCAACTGGGAGCTGGCCTTGTCCACGGTCAGTCCATTGGGCCAGCCTAGGTTGTGGTTGATGAGCACGGTGCGGTCTGAGCCGTCCATTCCAGACCGCTCTAACTTGGCGTTCTCCCCCCAGTCTGACCAGTACATGAACCTGAGAGAGGAAGAATACCAGCTGATTATTCTGGCAGCCACTGTATACCATGACTGCACACTTTGCAAAGTAATTCACATGCATTATCTCAATCCTCGCAAGGCCCACACAGTATGCACCCTGTTTTACAGGTTAGGAAGCCGAAGATCAGAGAAGTTAAGCACTACATCCAAAGTGATGCAGCCAAATAAATGATGGAAGAATTTGAATCCTGGTCTTCCGAGTCCAAGGCTCATGCTTTTAACCTCCAGACTCTGCCGGCACCCTGAAAAGATCCATAAGGGAGCGGAACAGTCCCAGGGAGGCCAGTGTACAGTGACCTCCAGAGTTCACAGGGTTCCTGTGACACATATTTACTCTCTATTGCCCACCTTCGTCCTGTCCACAGCCCCAGCTGAGCTGGCCCACACCACTACCCGAGGGACAGAGCCAGCTCTCACCCCATCTCATGGTACAGTACGATGGCCCTGGGACTGTCAAGGTTCTGCCACACCAACACTTTCCGCATGGACCCGTCCAAGTTGCCCACTTCGATCCTGTTTGTCCCCGTGTCTGTCCAGTACACTTTCTGGCCAATGGCATCCACTGCGAGCCCATCTGTGGTCTGCAACCCTGCAGGGAGTCAGAAGAATACACTGGCTCCTGCTTTATGACAGATGGGATATTTCCCCAGCTCTGTAGCCAGACAGGTGGTCCCTGGGCTGGGAGGAAGGCCCACCTGTGGTGATGATGTCCTCATGCCTCGAGCCATCCAGATTGGCACGGCTGATCCTGTGTAGCGTGCTGTCAGACCAGTATACTTTTCCTGGAGAGGGAAAGCTTGGCTCAACCCAGGTCCTCCCCTCCCACAATGGCACACACAATCTCATGCCCTGAAACACCAGGGCCTGTCAGAGAGCCCATTAGCCCCTAGCAGAGGAAATCAAGGGAACTGAAGAACTCTAACAAGCTCTTGGTAGAGGTAGAAAGAGGAGGGCCCTAAACCACATCCCCACAACCAGAAGGTGCCGTAGAGATAGGAGCAGGCACTATGCCAGAGAGAATGGGCAGTCTCTTAGCAGGAAGCAAAGGTGTTGGGAAAGGAAGGACAAGAGGCCTGGTGGGAAGGGAGGGCCACACAGACCTTCCTGGGGGTCCACTCCAATGGCGATGGTGTTCTTCATGGTAATGTTGATTGGTACCACCACATCAGCAAAGTAAGGGATGTCCAGGGAGACCATGCGTATGTCTATCCTCCTGGCGAAGATGAGGAAACTATTCATGCCTGCCCAGATAGAGAGAAGAGGAAGGACAATCACTCGAGAGAACCACTGAGAGAATTTGGAACCAGGCAAACTGAAGCTCATACCCCAGCCCTGCTAGTTTCTGGCTGAGTGACCCTACGCAAGTTACTGAAATTAAGCCTCAGATTCCAGATCTCTAAGATGGGGATGATAACAGGGTGGCTATGAGGGTTAACAGAGATCATGTCCATAAAACACTAAGTGTTAGGTCTCATACATATTCATAAATGATATCTCCTCATTAATATGGAAGCAGCTCTCTTTGAAAGACCCTTTACCATGAAGCTTAAGAAAGGGAGTAGCCGGGTATGATGGCACACGCTTGTAATCCCAGTACTTGGGAGGCTGAAGACAGGAGGATCGGGGTTCGAGGCTAGCCTTACCTACTTAGTGAGGCCCTCCGCAACTTAGCGAGACCCTGTTTCAAAATAAAGAGTAAAAAATAGGGCTGGGGCTGTAGCTTGGAGGTAGAATGCCCCTGGGTTCAGGCCCCAGCACCGCAAAAAAAAAAAAAAAAAAAAAAGGAGTAAAGGGATTTCAGAAGAACTTACAACCTGGGAAGCACTCAAGTTTCCAGGATAGTTAGAGTTCCTATGAAGGGAGAAACCTTGACTTCTAACATCTGAGTAGCCATGTCCTGCATCTGGGACCCTCCCATAAGGTTATCACATAGGTCATACATTAACAAAAGTGGCACATCTAAGGGGGAGGGGATACTATTACATTGTGAATATATATATAATTTTTTTTGGTGTATGTGGTACTGGCAGTTGAACCGAGCTACACCTCCAGCCCTATTTTTTAATTTTATTTTGAAACAGGGTCTCGCTAGGTTGATAAGACTCTCACTACTTGCTGAGCCTATCTTCAAACCTGTGACCCTCCTGTCTCAGCCTCCCAAGTACTGGGATTACAGGCCTGTACCACCATGCCCAGCTACATTGTAGATATTATATATGTTTATTATGCCAATTTTTGAACAGAAGGAAGTTAAGTGTCATTCTAATCAAATCAGCACATTATAATTTTTCAACAGATAAAAGCATATTGAGACAAGAACATTTTTTTTGTGTATGTGTGTGTGGTACTGGGGATTGAACCCAGAGGCATTCTACCTCCAAGCTACACCCCAGCTCCCCCCACCTTTTAAATTTTTTTGCTTTGAAACAGGGTCTTCCTAGGTTGCTGAGAGTCTCCCTAAATTGCTGAGGCTGGTATTGAGGTCCTCCTGTCTCAGCTTCCCAAGTACTGGGACTACAGGCATGTGCCACCACACCTGGCTAGAAACATCTTTTTCTAACATGCATGAAAACAGGGTAAGAACTAGTGGGACCCTGTCTCCCTGCTCCCCTGGGCCTCTCCCATTGCCCTGTCTTCTCTTCTAAAAGCTCCAGTCTCCTCCCTAATTCTCTAGAAGAACCAGGACTTGAGGTTTTTTCATACCACACTGGACACATTTGCAGGGGAGAAAGACAACTGTACCAGGTGTGACTTTTCAACTCACCTGGTGAACAGGTCTTGCCATCAGGCAGCAAGTTGATGCCTGTGGGGCAGGTACAGCTGAAGCCGCTTAGATTTGGGGACCGAAGACACAGGTGGCTGCAGCCTCCATTCTCCACAGCGCATGGTGTGGTCACTGGGTAGGGAGGGAGGGGGGTCAATGGGACAGGCTAGAGCATAATAGCGCCAAGGAGAAGCCATGACAGGCTCAGGGCTGCTCACCTGGGGGCCGCCTGCGGTGGAAGACGTGGATGTCCATGAGATTCTCCAGGTTCTCCTGCAGGGTCTCCCGATCCAGCCCAGTCAGCCGGTCTGCGCTCTGTATACTCTTGGTCTGCCAGTCAGTCCAATAAATGCGCTCTCCATAGAGAGTCAGCCCAAAGGGGTGTGGGAGCTGGCTTCCGATCAGCACCTGCCAGGGCCACAGCACTGTGTCATCCCCAGCAAGGTCCAACAGCACAGAACAGCAGTCAAGAGAGCTGCATGGAGTCCAGAATGCAGATCTGCCACTACCACCTACCGTGGGACCCTAACCAAGAGCCAGTTACGTCATCTCTCTGAGCCTTGGTCTGCCATTCTGTGATATGACTGACAGTACCTGGCTTCAGGGTCATTTTATTTTATTTTAATTCATTTTATTTTTGTGGTACTGGGAGTTAAACCCAGGGTCCTGTACTAATGAGCTACATTCCTTTTTATTTATTTATTTATTTATTATTATTATTATTATTATTATTATTATTATTATTATTATTTTGTGGTACTAGGGATTGAACCCAGGGGCATTCTACCTCCAAGCTACACCCTCAACCCTATTTTTTATTCTTTATTTTGAAACAGGGTCTCACCAAGTTGCAGAGGGCCTCACTAAGTAGCTGAGGCTGGCCACAAACTTACAATCCTCCTGTCTCAGCCTCCCAAGTACTGGGATTACAAGTGTGCATGACCATGCCTGGCTTATTTATTTATTTGTAATGTTGAGTCAGGGTCTTGCTAAGTTGCTGAGGGTGTCCTCAAACTTGCAATCTTCCTGCCTTTGCCTCCTGAATCACTATTACAAGTATGCACCACTGTACATGCCTTGTGTAATGATTTTAAATGATCATGTATTACCCCGGTACTTGAGAGGCTGAGACAAGAGGATCACAGGTTTGAGACCAGTAGTGTACATTAGCTTAGCAAGACCCTATTTCAAAATAAAAAATAAAGTAGGGCTGGGGGTATAGATCAGAGGTATAATGCCCCTGATTTTAATCTCCAGTACTGCCAAAAAATAAAAATAAAAATAAATGAAAAATCATGTATTACTTACATAATTTCAAAGTGTCTCTGCACAAATTACAAAAGGATAAATAGCAATTTTAAGTAGATATCACTTAAACCATGCAATCAAAACAAATACCATGATAATGAGACAAGCCAACATCTGTGTCCACTAATGAGACACATTGAGGACTCCGGGCATGACTGCACTTTATGTTGTATTCCTGCCCCAAGTGCATAATCTGAATCCAATTACAAGGAAACATCAGACAAACCCAAATTGAAAGAAATTCTACAAAATAATTGGCTTTTACTCTTTTGTGTGTGTGTGTCATACTGGGAACTGAACCCAGGGCATTCTACCTTTTGAGCTACACTCCCAGCCCTATTTTTTATTCTTTATTTTGAAATAGGGTCTCACTAAGTTGTGGAAGGTCTCACTAAGTGGCTGAGGCTAGCCATGAACTTGCAATCCTCCTGTTTCAGCCTCCGAGTAATAGGATTATAAGCGTGTGCCACCACACCCAGCCTGGCTTTTACTCTTTAAAAATGCAAAGGTCAAGAAAAACACAGAAAGACTGAGAAAGTGTTCCAGATTAGAGACATGATCCTTAAATGCAATCGGTGCGCAGCCTGTAATACTAGTACTTGGGAGGCTGAGACAGGAGGTTTGTAGGTTCAAGGCCAGCCTCAGCAACTTAGGCCCTTTGCAACTTAGTGAGACCCTGCTTCAAAATAAAAAATAAAAAGGGCTGGGAGTGTAGCTTGGAGGTAGAATGCCCCTGGGTTCAATCTCTGGTACCACATATACAAAAAAGAGGGAGAGAGGGAAGAAAAAGGAAAACATAAAGGACAGTATTGGGGAAAATTGGGGAAAGTGGTAATGAAACTGAACATGGATTCTGGATTATACAACAGTACTATATCAACATTAAATTTCCCAATTTTCATAATATATTTTAGTTATGTAAGACAAAGTCTTAGGAAATATGCACTGGAATATTTTAGAATCAAAGGCAAGTTGTCTCCAATTTAATCTCAAGTGGGTCCAAAAAAATAATAACAGGTGTGTGTGTGTGTGTGTGTGTGTGTGTGTGTGTGTGTGAGAGGGGGGGGGAGGAGAGAGAGAGAGAGAGAGAGAGAGAAAGAGAGGAGAGAGAGAAACAAGATAGACAATGAGAAACAATGAGAATGGTAAAGCAAATGTAGCAAAATGTTATTTGTTCTTTTTACTATTCTTACAACTTTTCTGAAAGTTGGAAATTTAACAAAATAAGCAATAATAAAAACAGATTAATCATGGGCCCAGAGTGCAACTGGTGACTAATTAGTATTAGTTGTGATGGGTATTAGGAAGATCTATGTATTTTTGCCCCAAGCCCACAATGCACACAAATCCTTAGTTTGCTTTTATTATCAATCAGCAGCCCTGCCCCTACCCTCAGCCCTAGAGGGCAGCCACAGCCTCAAAGAAACAGCACACACTCCATGCTGATCTCATCTCTGAGTCCCCCTAGCTCCTGTCAATTGCCACCAGGAAGTGCTTCTTGTTGGCTGTCAGGGCTGTGGGAAAATGCCTTAGTGCCACCCTTACCTTCCTCTTGCTGCCATCCAGTCCAGCAAATTCAATCGTCTTCATGCCGGCATCAGCCCAGTACAACCGCTGGGACCCATAGTCAATAGCTAATCCATTAGGCCAGGTCAGATTAGAGGAGATGATGACCTGGCGGTTGGAGGCATCCATGCCAGCTCGCTCAATCTTCGGACTTGCACCCCAGTCAGTCCAATACATGTACCTGGGCACGGGCAAGAGAGTTCTTATAAGCCTTCCAGTTCATACCCAGTGGGGAGCCAGGGTACCTAGAGTTAGGGTTTCTGCCTCACCTCCCAGCCAAGCTCTGGGCTCAAAGCTGTCTCTGAAGGCCTCCTATCTTCTATCTCTATGGAAAGGTACTCCAGCATTCTGAATGCAGAGCCCATTGATCAAGAGTACATGGCTCAGGTCAGGCATGGTGGCACACACCCATAATCCTAGTACTTAGGAGGCTGAGACAGGAGGATTGAAGGTTCTAAACTAGCCTCAGCAATTTAGCGAGGCCCTGTTTCAAAATAAAAAACAGAAAGTGCTGGGGGTGTAGCTCAGAGGTAGAATGCCACTGGGTTCAATCTATGATGTCTGTAAATCAATACTTGGTATTGAGGCTGAAACAGAAGGATCACAGGTTTGAAGCCAGTCTCAGCAATTTATCAAGGCTCTCAGCAACTTAGTAAGACCCTGTTTCCAAATTTAAAAAAAAAAAAAAATAGGGCTGGGGGATATAGCTCAGAGGTAGAAAGCCCCTGGGTTCAATCCCCCTGCTCCCCCCTCCCCCCCGCCACACACAGAAGAAAATCTGGAAAAAATATCCTAAACTGTTAAGAGTGAGACAATAAGAGAATTAGAGAATTTTCACTTTCTACAATTTCATTTCATTTCATTTCCTTCCTTCCTTCCTTCTTCTTTCCTTTCCTTTCATACTGAAGATTGAACACGCAAGCCTTCTATCTCTGAGCCACATCCCCAGTTCTATTTTATTTTGTATTTTGAAATAGGTTCAGCCGGGTGTGGTGGCGTATGCCTGTAATCCCAGTACTTGAAAGGCTGAGACAGGAGGATTGCAGGTTTGAAGTCAGCCTTAGCAATTTGGTAAGGTTCTCAGGAGCTTAGCAAGACCCTGTTTCAAAATAAAAAATAAAGTAGGGCTGGGGGTATAGCCCAGATGTAGAAGGCCCCTGGATGTCACCTCCAGTACCAAAAAATTAAAAGAAAGAAAGAAGCAAGGTCTTGCTAGGTTGCTGAGAGCCTCACTAAATTGCTAGGCTGGCTGCAAACCTGAGATCCTTCTGATTCAGCCTCCCAAGTACTTGGATTACAGGCATGCACCACTACGCCTGGCTCTACAATTTTTTTTGCAGTACTGGGGATTGAATTCAGGGACATTCTACCTCCGAGCTACACCTCCAGTTCTATTTTCCATTCTTTATTTTGAAACAGGGTCTCGCTAAGTTGTGGGGGGCTTTACTAAGTAGCTGAGGCTGGCCATGAACCTGTGATCCTCCGGTCTCAGTTTCCCATCTCAGTACTGGGATGACAAGCATGCGCCAGCTCTACAATTTAATTTTCTTGAACAATGAGTTATTTTTGTAAGCAATCCCCCCAAATAAATGAACTAAAAATAAATAAATAAATAAAACATTTAAAATTTAAAAGGTTTCCTTATCCAGAGAGGAGACAGGGTTGTCACTGTTCTCTGTGGTTCCCCTTGCATCCTTGATGTGCCCACAAGATCTGCCCCTCTCCCCACTAGCTTCCAGACCCCCTGCTAGTACCCAGGTCTTGCAGGGCTGGCGCTCCTAAGGGGCCATGCTCACCCGCCCATGGGTTCCACCACGATGTCCCGAGGACGATCCAGATTCTCCCAGATGAGTACTGTCCGCATGCTGCCATCCGTGTGGGCCACTTCAATCCGGTCTGTACCTACCCAGAAATAAGGGCAAAGATATCAACTTCAGTCTTACTCATTTACCTTCTTACCCTCCACGCCCAGCACAGAGCCCGGCATGCAGTAGATGCTCAATAAATATTCTGTGACAGGTGAACAACGCATCTTCAGTGAAGATTCTGATTTAGCAAGTCTTGGGTGGGGTCCCAGCATCTGCATTTCTAACAACTTCCCCAGGAATGCCGATGCTGCTGGTCCAGGGACCACACTTAGAGCGGCACCGATGTAAAGCGTTCCCCTCGCCTTCCATACCCTCCTGAAATGCCTGTTGTACCCAGACGGTGACGGAAGGAAAACCACAGGGCATAGGTTCACTATCCGAAATGCTTCAAAATCATTCCCAAGCATCAACTACATCATGGAAGTCGCTACCATTTGCCAAACAAGTGCCAAACCCTGAGATGTGCGCTAGAGCAGTCCCAGCACTTCTGACTGACCAAGGACTTCAGATGGAGAAGTCATATAGTCCAGGAGGGGCACTGGGCCCCTTCTACCTGAGGCTGGTGTGTGTGTGTGTGTGTGTGTGTGTGTGTGTGTGTGTGTGTGTGTGTGTTTGATACTGGGGATTGAATCTGGGGGTGTTCTGCCTCTGAGCTACACCCCAGCCTTTTTTTTTTTTGAAATTTTGAAATGGTACAAGTTTCTGAGGCCCTCACTCCCTTGCTGAGGCTGTCCTCAAACCTGCAATCCTCCTGTCTCAGCCTCCCCAGTTCTGGGATTACAGGCATGCACCATTATGCCCAGTGTGGCCAATTTGTTTTAAATAAAAGGAATCCCAGTCAGCCAGGCCATGGCTCCCTGTACATACCTGCATCTGTCCAGTACAGCTTGTTGGTGACCCAGTCAATGGCCAGGCCTGCAGGGCTTTCCAAACTGGTGTCCACTACCACCTGGGCAGGAAGCAAAGCCATATGACCAGTTGTGCTCTCAAACTCCACCAGTTCCCAAGGTCTGGAATGCCCTTAGCCCGGAGAGGGCGGGTTCCACACCTCAATCCCTACCCTCTCTGAGCACCTGGGTCCACGCTGGCCCTACCTCCTGTCCTGTCCCATCCCACTTGGCCCTGCTGATGGTATCAGTGCTGACATCGGTCCAGTACACATGGTCATCCCGGGAGTCCCAGTCAAGGGCCACAGCACTGCGCACGTCAGCCAGTGGGATGACATCGTCGGACAGGTCCTCTGTGTCGAAGCTGATCCGACGGATGTCCATCCTTCGGGCAAAAAGCAGGAACTTGTCAAGACCTGATCAAAGGCCGAGAGGGGTCTTCTTTTAATGCTCTAAATCCAGTAACAGTGACAGACACAGACGCTCACCTGCGTGACACCTGGGTCAATCACACTTCCTGGGACCTGGTGCCCTTTGCCCCCTCCTCTTTTGTGTGTGTGTGTGGGGGGGGGATTAAGCCCAGGCATTCTACCACTGAGCTACACCCCAACCCTATTTTGTTTTTTTATTTTGAAAGAGAGCCTCACACCGGGCGTGCCTTTATCAGCTTGTATCTTACAAAGATGTATGATTACAATGCACCAATTAAAAATAATTAAAAATAAAATAAAATGAGAGCCGGGTGTGGTGGCACACACTTGTAATCCCAGCATTTGGGAGGCTGAGACCGGAGGATCCGGGTTCACAGCCAGCTTCAGCTACCTAGTGAGGCCTTCCGCAACTTAGTGAGACTCTGTTTCAAAATAAAGAATAAAAAATAGGGCTGGGGGTATAGCTGGGAGGTAGAATGCCCCTGGGTTCAATCCCCAGTACCGCAAAAAAAAAAGAAGAAAGAAGAAAGAGAGCCTCACTAAGTTGCTGAGGCTGGCCAGGAACTTGTGGACCTCCTGTCTCAGGCTGCCAAGTACTGAGATTACAAGTCTATGGTACCACACCCAGCTTGCCTTCTACTCTTCACACCTCAGGCCCCTTAAGAACTGGGCACCGGCAGAATCAGCGGAAGTACATATCATTTAAGTGTCTGCCAGCTTCATCTAAATTCTTCTCTCCTCTGACTTCTCTCTATCTCTCCCAATGCCCTGGCCAGATGATGGCCAATTCCCACCCTGCTTCTCTGACTTCCACTGTTTCAGGACTTCTGTTTCTACTCTATCATCTCAATCCTTCCACTTGTTGTTGTCTTCACAGCGTTAGCCATGATTGTTCACTGAGCACCTTCCTACTGAGCTTAGTGCTTAGAAAAGCTTGACGCCTCACACCAACCCTTTGTGGTACATGTTATTCTTGTTCCCATTTTCTAGATGAGGCTAAGAGAGATCAAGTAACCTGCTCAGGATCCCATGGCTACAGAGCACCAGAGCTGAGACTCAGGACTGCTCCAGAGAGGGAGCTTAGGCCGCTGCTCCATAGTGTCTTCCTAGCAAGCTCTTCTCCATCCTCTGCTCCTACTATGGTTTGTCCGAGTATTTTCCCAGTACAGATGTCCCTCAGTATCTGTGGGGCATTGGTTCCAAGACCCTCACAGATGCTCAAGTCCCTTATTTAAAATGACATGGTATTTGCATATAATCTCTACACATCCTTGCATATACTTTTTTTGTGTGTATGTGTGTGCAGTACTGAGGATTAAACCTGGGGGCATTCTACTTCCGAGCTATACCCCCAGCCCTATTTTATTTTTCATTTGGAAACAGGATCTTGCTAAGTTGCTGAAAGCCTCACTAAGTTGCCAAGGCTGGCTTTGAACCTGTGATTCTCCTGTCCCAGCTCTCCAAGTACTGGGATTACAGGCATGCGCCACCACACATAGCTTGCAGGTACTTTAAATCATCTCTAGATTAGTTTTTGTTTGTTTTTTGTTTTTGCAGTAGTGGAGATTGAACCCAGGGGCATTTTACCTCCAAGCTACACCCCTAGCCCTATTTTTTATTCTTATTTTGAAACAGGTTCTCACCAAGTTGAGGAGGGCCTCTTAAGTAGCTAAGGCTGGCCACGAACCTGCGATCCTCCTGTTTTAGCTTCCCAAGTACTGGGATTACAAGCATGCGCCACCATACCCAGCTACTACAGACGCTTTTAAAATATGTTTTCTCAATCAGCAGTCGGTTGAATCTGCAGATGCAGAACCCACAGATACGGAGGGCCAACTATATACTTTTCTACCCAGAAAGGCACTTCCTCCCTAATTTTACCAACTGTCTTCTTCACTCTGAGAAACCCTTAAGGGGGAAGTGTGTAGGGAAACATCTTCCTAATAGGGGAAGAGATGGGCACAAAAGGATAAAAAGGGAAAATGCATGAAACTAGGTTCTCAATCATTGTGTTTGAATGAAACCTCTGGATGTTTTCCCTGATTGTACTCTCTGGAAAGCATCCAGATCCAAGCAGAATTTGATTTTAACTAGATTAAAGAGGGCCAGTGTGATGCATAAGAAATTATCCCAGGCTCCTTGCTGGTTATGCCATATGCCGATTACTCCTCTCTGGACTGTTCTTAGAAAAAGTCACCTGGGGTGCTGAACACTCCAGGACCACCCTGGCAAAACAATAAACCTGCAGGAGCTCAAAGGAAGCCTGACCCAAGGAAAGACCAGGGAACCCCATCATCGTTTACGTGTTAGCTGCATATTTATCCAGGGTGTATGTACATACACAGTATCATCAGAGATCCTAATTTTGGCTCCCTGTCTAAAGGCTGAAAGAAAGTTGTTTTGTGGTACTGGGGATTTAACCCAGGGGCATTCTGCCTCTTAACTACACCCCTAGCCCTATTTTATTTTTCTTTATTTTGAAACAGGGTCTCACTAAGTCCTGGAGGACTGCACAAGGTTGCTGAGGCTGGCCTCAAACCTGCGATCCTCCTGTCTCAGCCTCTCAAGTACTGGGATTACAGGGGTGCACCACCATGCCCAGTTTAAAAGAAATTTTTTTTTTTTTTGCGGTACCGGGGATTGAACTCAGGGGCCTTCTACCTCCGAGCTATACCCCCAGCCCTATTTTGTATTCTTTATTTTGAAACCGAGTCTCACTAAGTTGCAGAGTGCCTCACTAGGTAGCTGAGGCTGGCCGAGAACCCGGATCCTCCGGTCTCAGCCTCCCGAATGCTGGAATTACAAGCGTGCGCCACCACGCCCGGCTCTAAAAGAAATTTTTTAATGGGGAGAG
>PVLC010042231.1:0-13044 GCA_004027655.1 Graphiurus murinus
GTACTGGGGATTGAACTCTGGGGCATTCTACCTCTGAGCTATAAACATAGATATGCATGTATTACTATAATATTCTGGTTTCAATCTCTTTGAAAGACACCCAGAAGCAATATAGCTAGATCACATGGTGGTTCCATTCCCAGTGATCTGAAGAACCTCCACACTGATCTTCAAATCAGCTACACTTATTTGCAACCCCATCATCAGTATCTGAGTTCCTATTTCCCTACATACTCATCAGCATGTATTATTGTTTGCATTTTTGATGACTGCCATTCTAATTGGGGTTAGATAGAATTTCAGTCTGGTTTTGATTTACGTTTTCCTGATTATTAATGATGCTGGACATTTTCATATATTTATTGGCCATTAGTATTTCTTCCTTTGTGAAGGGTCTGTTTAGTTCATTTGCCATTTTTTATGGGACTGATTTTTTTAGTGTTAATTTTTGTAGATTAATTTTTTGAAAAAATAACCTTTAAAAGTTGGAAGTAGATGGGACTAACTAATGGAGAAATAGAAGTAGATAAAACTCAAAGCCCAAACTTATGAAGGAGAAATCTACTATCAATTCTTCCTTAAAAGAAAAAAAAAAAAACACTCTAGCTAAAGCTATACAAGTTCATACTTCACATTTAATAGTCAGAGTCAAGCAATCTACAGAGCCAAGAAGCAGTAATCAGGGTAATTATGAAAGGACCATGGTGTGAACAGCTGATCTACTTGGCTGCCTTCGCCTATGCCCTTGTTCATGGTATGACTAGTGGTGGCAGTATTTATTGCTTAGTATAAAGTCCTGAAACCCACTTTCTAAATACAGTTAGTCATCTGCCTCAAGAAGGCTCCAAGCCAGACTGAAGAGAGGCATCAGAAAGCTTAAGATATTCAAGATCTCCACAAAGACAACAGAAGATAAAGAAAGCAAAGAATTACCTGACTCCAGTATTCACAAGAAAGCAAAATCTTCAAGAATTCCTTGATACATTGCCTCATGCAAGAATTTTTTTCCTCTACACTACAGGACACACAAAATTCAGCACCTCAGGGGATGCCATGGTGAAGGAGTGGTTAGATGTCTACCTTGGATATGTATCCATTTGGGTGGAGAAGAACTAAAACAAATAACCTATGCTGACCACACAGCATTTGCTATATGCTGCCAACAAAAAGGGCAATTAAAAGGTACAAGGAGTGACCATGGATGAGAGATAAGGAGCAGTTCTTTTCTGAGGAAAGTGAAAGGTTCATTTGGTGTGAGACCCAATTAAAGTGAGGGATCAAACCATGTATACCCACAGAAACAGCTATCAGGAGAAGAAACTGCAAGTGCAAAAGGCAGGCATGCGAGGAACATACTTCCCCAAACAGCGAGATCAGTATGACTAGGACACAGTGAGCAATGACAAATAGTATAGAATAAAGCCAGAGAAGTAAGCAGGAGCTTCATCCTGTAAGGTCATACCATTCATGCTAAGGGCTTAAAGTGATTAGAAAGGGGTTTTTATGGGTTGTTTGTTTTGTCTTGTTTTATTTTTTATTTTTTGCAAGGATTGCCATGATTTGACTTGTGGTTTAAAAATTTATCTGAATATGCTGAATACATTAAAATCATAGAGAGTGAGAAGAATGGTAGCAGGAGGATCACATGGTTCTATCACTATTGCAAGAGTCAGCCAGGTGATGTGTATAGAAAACCTGCCTTATGGGTTTGTGGGTGTTTCAGTCAGTTTTTGAGTTGCTGTGACCTAAATAACCTGACAAGCGCAACATAGAAGAAGCAAGGTTGATTGGGGCTTGCAGTTTTAGAAGTTTCAGAAGTTCCATAACCAGCAGGCTCCCAGACAGGAACTACAGCAGCAGGCCCTCAGGGGATGGAGGAGGAGGAAAAGCTACACTCAGCTCAAGGGTGGTAGAAAAAGAGGGAGAGGAGGAAGGGGGCCAGAAATAGTCCTGTCCCAAGACCATATACTCAATCACCTCACTCCTCCAGTCATGCCCCACCTTCAAATATGGTGAGTTGTCCACATATGAGACTTTGGGGTACATTTTAAATCTGAACCAGAGGGAATAATACAAAGAGAGTATGTACATTTAAGAGCTGAAGGAAAAGATGTATCTTTAGATTGAAATGTATGTCTCCTTGGATATACAATATTAATAAATGAGACCTGCACCTGAATGTATTCTTATGAAATTTCAGGACTAAGAATAATAAGCAAATTTTCAAATTATTTCAAAGAAAAGAGATATAATTTACAAATTAATAGGAATTAAATTGGTATTGACATATCTAAGGCTTTGTGCTAAAACAAATTTAGTAATGTCTTCATAGGACAGTACAAAAACATTTTTTAATTTTATATGCTAAACATAGTTGAACTATCATTTAAATGTAAGGACAGAGATATTTTTGGATATCAAAATGCTCATGAATTTAACATCTACAGACATTTTCTGAAAAAGTTAATAATTAAGCAACACAGAATATAACCTAAAAAATAGATAAGAAAAACACTATACAGCAGGAAACAAATAAGACAACTTGTGTTCACACATATTGCTCTCAAATTTTAAAATTAAAAAATGTCGATCTGGATCTAAAATTTGATTATTTAAAGGGAAATGATATACAAAGTGAAAGTATCCTAAGGCTGAACTCTTACAACACTCAAAGAAAGACATTAGGGAGGGAACAACTACAAACAACATGATTTAGAACAAAGGAAGATAAATAAATGGGATTACATTAAACTGAAGAGCTTCTGTGCAGCAAAGGAAACTATCAAGAACCTCAACAGAGAGCCTACAGAGTGGGAGAAGATTTTTGCCAGCTACTCTTCTGATAGAGGTCTAATATCTAGGATATACAGAGAACTCAAGAAAATCACAGCTAAGAAAACAAATAATCCAATTAAAAATGGGCAAATGATCTAAATAGACACCTCACAAAAGAAGAAATACAAATGGCCAATAAATGTATGAGGAAATGTTTCACATCATTAGCAAACAGAGAGATGCAAATCAAAACTACCTTGAGATTTCACCAACTCCAATCAGAATGACAATCATAAAAAACATGAACAACAACAACTGCTGGCGAGGGTGTGGAGAAGTGGGAACTCTAATACATTGTTGGTGGGATTGCAAACTTGTGCAACCACTTTGGAATACAATATGGAGGATCCTCAGACGAATGGGAATGAACCTACCAGTAATACCACTTCTGGGTATCTACCCAAAAGAATCAGACCAACGCATGTGTATCTATGTTTATAGCTGCACAATTCACAATTGTCAAACTATGGAAACAGCCAAGATGTCCATCGACAAATGAATGGATTACAAAACTATGGGATATGTACACAGTGGAATTTTATTCAGCCATAAAGAAGAACAAAATCATATTATTTGCAGGGAAATGGATGCAACTGGAAAACATTATGTTAAGTGAGATTAGTCAATCACAAAGAGTAAAAAAGCATATGTTCTCCCTGATATGTGGATCCTAGGGAGAAGATGGGGCATAAGAGGGTCTCCAGATGAAAAAGGAGAAACCCTAGATGAGCAAAGAAGTTGACTTAACTGAGGGGAGGGGGGCGGGGGAACACCCTAATGCACATGATGTACTTTCACAAATATATCAAGGTCAATCACTAAACTGAACTTGAGAAGTATGGAGGGTGAGGTAGTGGGGTGGGAATTCGGAAAGGGGTTAAATGAGAAATGTGTGCATATATGCCTTTATCAGCTTGTTCTTAACAAAGATGTGTAATTACAATGCACCAATTACTATAAAAAATAAAATATATAGTTTTTTCTTAATAATTGCATTAAAGAGAAAATGAGGGTGAAAATTATAGATGACTAGAAATGAATATGATGCTAATTATTAAATTTTGTGAAATTTGACCTAAGAGGTACCAGAAAGAAAAAAAATTATCTTTAAATGCAACCATAATAAGTTATAAAAATTAAAAATAAGTCAACTTAAGTAGTATTCTCAAGAAACAAACAAAAATAGTCACAACATTCACTAGTATTAAAATATTAACAAAGTAATAATATTAACAAAATAGAAAATTTTAGATTTAATAAAATTAAAAGTTGGTTCCTTGGAAAGACTAGAAAAAAAATCAACACTTCAAAAATCTCAGGAACAGTAAGAGAAGCCAAATATAATAGTAACAAATAATTCCTTTACTAAAAGGTGAGAAATGATAATATGGTTTCTAGGGAATGATTCTGGCTCAAAAGCATGACACAAGTTGTTGTGAGGACTAAATAAGTTAACAACTTCATAAACATGTTAATTAAATAAATGGTTAGTAGAGAAATCATGTAAATAAGTGAATAAAATAATAAGTGACTGTGAAGGCTAAGTAATGAATATACACGAAGACAGAGTCTTCATAGTGAGATTAGTCAATCACAAAGAGTGTGCCTCATACACACAATGCTCTGTAAGTGGCTTCTCTCCTTGTTTCACTTAGCTCAGGTGCTTTGTGGAATAAAGATTAGTGGGGCAAAAGTAGAAATGGAGAGCTTAGTTAGGATAATTATTATTGTTTCTGCAATAACAGCTAAGAATAGAGTCATTGATGTGGAGGAGATAAAGGTAGTTAATTTCTATATATATAGGTTGAAGAAAAGAAACAAATTGAAATTTAGATCCCTAATCACAAATATAAGTGGAAAACCAAAAAGATTCACTGAGAAACTCTACACGTGATATAAGAGAAAAAGAGAAGCCAAGGATGAGCACAAGTTTTTAGGCCTAAGCGTGTGAATGAAATTGCCATTTATAGAAATCAGGGAGGGAGGGAGGCAGAGAGGGAGGGAGGCAGAGAGGGAGGGAGGGAGGGGAAAGAGAAGGAGAAATGGTTTGGGAGAAAACCTAGAGTTAGGTCTTGGGAATTGAATTTAAGAATCCTACTGGAAATTCAAATGGGAATTCAATTTGCCTTCACTTCATCCAGCCTCACTGTAAAAACTGTCAGGAATCTACTCGGGATGGTTTGTACATGTTCCAAATAGATAAGAGTAAAGAAAGTAATATTTAATGGCTTTCACTTAAGCAAATGGTAGGCAACAAGTATCCAAGTATTTGCAGGAGGGCATGAGTGGAAGCTTCTTATGTTGTGAATAACCTAGGTTATTGCTTTTCATTCCTCGATCATATATTAGGACTGGTAGATATCACCTACTCTGGGGTCTTTGGGAAGCTGGGTATAGCGCCTCCAATTAGGAGTATATTTGCTATCTCCTGCTTTTGTAGCTCTCTATGCAGAATACTTTTGTCATTAAGTATGCCTTACGTATTTCATTATATTCTGTGTTTTCTGTTTCATTACCCCCCCCATAATCACATGCATGAATATACATAGAAAAAGGTAAGAAAGATTCATACCCCAACTCTAAGTAGGGATATAACTGGGTAAGGATGTGATGGGGACCTCTTTGTCTCTATATCTTTCCTTAATACTTGATTTTCTCCCTCATGTTTCACTACTTTAACAATTGTTGCATAAACACAAATTTTTTAACAATTTTTAAATGTTTAGAATATAAACCAAATAAATTAATTTATCTCTAAATGGGGAATTTTTAATGCTTTTCCTTTTCATCTCTTATTTTTTTCTTACCCACACTTTCAAAATATTCTATAATAAATACGCGGATGTGCATGTGTGTATGTGTTTGTGTGTGTGTGTGTGTGTGTGTGTGTGTGTGTGTGTGTGTGTGTAACTGGGGATCAACCCAAGGGCCATAAGTACTACATGATTCCCCTTATATATAGTCTTTAAGATACTCAAATTTAGCCGGGCGTGGTGGCACACGCTTGTAATCCCAGCATTCGGGAGGCTGAGACTGGAGGATTCGGGTTCGCAGCCAGCCTCAGCTACCTAGTGAGGCACTCTGCAACTTCGTGAGACCCGGTTTCAAAATAAAGAATAAAAAATAGGGGTGGGGGTATAGCTTGGAGGTAGAATGCACCTGAGTTCAAGCCCCAGTACTGCAAAAAAAAAAAAAAAAAAAGATATTCAAATTTAGAGTCAATTTGTGTAATGGTGGTGGTTGTCAAAGACTGAGGAAAGGTACTAATGAGTGAGAATAAAATTTCAGTAAAGCAAGATGAATAAGTCCTAGAAATAAGCTGTGTAATGCTGTACCTATAGCTCACCATACTGCATTGTACATTTAAAAATTTGTTGAGGGCAAATCTCAAGTGTTCTTACTACAATCAAATAAAACTTTTAAAATCACACAACTATTTTCTTGGCCTAAGAGTAAGAACATTCAGTAATTTTTCTTTTTCTCCCTTCTTTCTTCTGTTTCCTTCCATAAATATTTATTGAGCACCTACTATGACTAAGCACTGTGATAGCTCAAGGGTATAATACAATAATGGACCAGACAGCCGTAGACTCTACCTTCATTAAAGTTGTCAACTAGTGAGGCATAAAGAGGAATTGCAAGAAAATGTGATTTAAAAACAAAAATCAGGAGCCGGGTGTGGTGGCACACGCTTGTAATCCCAGTACTTGGGAGGCTGAGACCAGAGGATCTGGGTTCACGGCCAGCCTCAGCTACTTAGTGAAGACCTCCACAACTTAGTGAGACCCTGTTTCAAAATAAAAAATAAAAAATAGGGCTGGGGATGTAGCTCAGAGGTAGAATGCCCCTGGGTTCAATCCCCAGTACTGCAAAAAAAAAAAAAATCATAACCATTGCCAAAATGAAAATCTCTCTGTATTTATATAAGCGTCATGTTTAATAGTTAAGCCTCGACCTGCTCAGGTGGTGCATCAAAGCTGAGGGAGAAGGGCCCAGGTTGATAGAGCTGTTTTTGTCATGTTGGAAGAAGACCGAGAGGCAAGTATAGTTCATCCTGGCTCCCTGGGCTCCTGTTTCCTAGGGGAAGCCAAAGTAGAGTGTCCACTCAGGATAGGACAGCATTTAGCATGATTAGATTGTGATGACAAGTGAATTTGACAAAGGACTTCCCTTTTAACTGTGGTAGTTTTCCTCGGAGATAAGGCCCAAGTTGTGTTGCATATATTCTATACACCGAGTTTTAGAGAACCACTGCCAACATTGTACTCAAATCTCTAAAAGTTAAAAAAAAAAATCTCAGTGTATATTAAACTTAGAAATCTGTTAAAGTGATTATAGACATCTTTACATGCACATTAATGGGTTGAATTATCAAAAAGGAAGATCACATAGGTACAGCCTCCATTTTACAACTTAAGTTACTCTATTGAACTCAAAGTTATATATTTATTTATGTATCTGTGACAATCAAAAAGATTATCATACTTTATAATGTTATTAGTGGGCAATGCTCATTTTGATTAAAATGAAGGGGAGTTCTTTTCCCTGAGAATTAGTAAAGATGAGAGACTATTAGCTTGGGAATTTTTTAATAAATGCAATAAATGCAGATATATAAATAGATTGCAGCATCTGCTTAGGAGATAGATAATCTATATTCCATGAAGCAGAAATAATTGTTCTGCATTTTTTCATTTTCCATTACAATAGAATAAACTCCATATTAATGAGAATGTTCAAGAATTGTGGAACATTAATGTAATTGTAACATAATTAACTTGTAAATGATATTAGAGGTAAGAATATTAGCTTGTAAATAGATACAATATGTCAATAATTTATTTAGCTTAATAGTGGGTTTCATTTATAACACAATTATTCAATATTCCCATAAATCATTGCTATAAAATTGTTTCTATAATTAAACAATGAATATATTAACAATTAAGTTTTCCAGTTGATTCCATATGTCCTATCCCCAGGACATTATGATGCATCTTTCTCTTTTGACTATTCTAATGTAAACTTTGCAATTTGTTGACTATATATTATTTAAACTTCATAGTGTCATCCTTTAAGTTTAAGCATTTAAAATCAACTCTGGTTATATGTGTTCTAAGAAGGCAGTGCCGTCAGACTGACAGGTATTTGGCATGCAACATGAATATGTACATCTCACGTAAATGTTTCCACCCACAATTCTTCAGCATTATTGTGCATAAATTCTAATAGAGCCAAAACTGTCCATTATACACTGAGAATAGAGATGGCATCTTAAAGAAAATCTAATAAGGAAGTTTTCTGCTTATAAAAGTGATAACAGGTTTACCTTAAACAAAATACAACTAATCATGCTATTTTATAACCCATAATAATTATCTCCAGAATTCTCATGAGAAATAAAATTTAATAATACTAAAAATGTTCAAAATCTCTAGCCAGGCATGGTGGCGCATGCTGTAATCCCAGCATTTGGGGGGGATGAGACTGGAGGATCTGGGTTCGAGGCCAGCCTCAGCTGCTTAGTGAGGCACTCTGCAACTTAGTGAGACTGTTTCAAAATAAAGAATAAAAAAATAGGGCTGGGGCTGTAGCTCAGAGGTAGAATGCCACCAGGTTCAAAAAAAAAAAATCAAAGACTTATGTTTTCCTATTCTTAAATGATTAAAGATTATATATTGTCATACCACATTATAAATAATTTAATGCACAAATAAGAAAATATTCAGTGTTATATGCCTTGATCCAAAATTATTTTTACAAAGATAAATCCTGAGGTACTTATTCTCTGTAATATCACCAATAAACAAAAACTAGAAATAAATGGGTAACTTTTCTTCCAAAATTTTTTTCTAAGAATCAAATGATTTTAAATTTGAAAAATTCAGAAATCAAAAGTACATCAATCCTTCTGACAATTTGGTTGATTTTATATTTAAGTTTGAATTTTGCTAAAAAACACACTAAAGACTCTCTTTTTCTATAAATCTGATCAGTAACAGATCCATAAATGCACTGTGTAATGGGTGGTTTTCTGTGTCAACTTGGCTAAGCTATAGTATACCCAGTTATTTCATCAAACACTAAGGTGTTGCTACAAATATACTTAGTAGATGTGTTTCAAGTCTGCAATCGATTAACTGTAAGAAAAGTAGACGACTCTTGAAAGTGTGGGTGGGCTTCATCCAATCCATTTGAAGGCTGTAAGCACAAAAACTAAGGTTTCTCAAAGGAGAAAAAAATCTGTTTCAAGATAGCAGCACCATGTTCTACCTGAGTTTCTAGAGTGCAGGAATGCCCTACAGATTTCTGACTTGCTGGCTCCAACAATCATGTGAGCCAATTCCTTAAAATAACTCTCTTTTATGTATACATACATATATATAATAGATTCTGCTGTACATAATAGGAGCTCTGTTCCTGTTGCTCCCTATTTCCCACAAGAGGGGTGGTTCAAGTCAGAACTGCACGACTGCTGTTCCTCAGAACCCAATATGAAGAAATATTTTCTGATGAACATGAAAAGTCCCTATCCCTTTTAGATATTGGCAGGCATGCCTGAGAGTAACAATTAGAAAGGATACCTGATTAAAAGTGATTTCAGATCTCAGAAGACCAAGAGAACAAAAGTTCCCCAAGGTAGATGAAAATACTGGGAAGCATTGTTGAATCACCAGAATTCCACAAATAGTCTCATATTACTGGATTGGGAAGGGGGGTTAAGTTTATTCATTCATCCTACAATCCTGAAAATACTCTTAAGTTGTTGACTATGTACAGATCTTCTGTTGATTGCTGGAGATACTGCTCTGAACAACCTATTAATACCTCTGTCCTGGCTGAGAATGTAGTTCAAGTGCTTAAAATGATGTTGCTTAGAATGCAAGAGGCCACAGGTTCAATCCCCACAACTGGAAATATACACGTTTGCCCTTATGGAGTCTGCAATCTACTAGTGAAAAGAACGTTTTTTTTGTTTTTTTGTTTTTTATTGTGGTACTGGGGACTGAACTCAGGGGGATTCTACCTCCAAGCTACATCCCCAGTCCTATTTTTTATTCTTTATTTTGAAACAGGGTCTCACTAAGTTGCAGAGGGTCTCACTAAGTAGCTGAGGCTGGCTGTGTGAACCGAGATCCTCCTGTCTCAGCCTCCCAAGTACTGGGATTACAAGCATGCGCCACCATGACTGGCTAAGAAAATTGATGAAGAATTAAACGGTGGATAAACAGAGGATAGTGCCATGATGAAAACAAAATAGCATAATGGACAGATGGGGGTGAGAAATATTAGGCAGTGTCACTAGGGAACATCTTTGCAGAAAGACCATTGAGGTGAGAGATGTGAATACCTAGGAGAATAAAACTAGGCAGACACAACAGTAAACACTATGGTTCTGATATGGAAATTTGCCTTGATTTTTTTTTTTTTAAGAGAGAGGAGGAAATGTCAAAGTGGTCGCAGTATACTATGAGAGTGTCAGCATCAGCAGATAAGGTTCCAGAGAAGAGCAAGAGACAGATCATGTAGATCCATGGAAAGAAATTTGGAATTATTTCTAAGTACAATGGAAGTCATTTAAGTACTTTGAGTGGAGAAGAACCCTGATCAGATTAAATCTTGTAAAATGGTCATTTTGCCTTTAAAAAAAAAAAAAAAAACTTATGTAATGAGTAGCAGGAAGTAACAGAAGCAAAGAGTTCAGTTAAGAGCCCTTTTCCACATTCATGGAAAAAGCAGTGAAGAAAAGTGAACTGAGACAAGATTCATGTTGAACCCACCAATGGTTTTGGTAAATCAAAGTGTTATCCAATATGATGTTTAATCTCATATGATAGCATAAACTTATAAAACAATTGAATAGGAGAGTGAATAAAACCTTGGGCTCTGCCTTGAGGGTGGAGCTTGGCGGTAGAGCTCATGCTTAACATGCATGAAGCCTGAGTTCAATCCCCAGCAGTGCAAAAAAGAAGAAAAAGAAGGGGGTGGGGAGAATACTTGTGCTCAACCACAGTTTGCCATCTGTGCAGTTTTGGCAATTATTCTAACTGGTGCTTAGTTGCTTTACTAATAAAATGAGAGTTGACTAAGACGAGTTCTAAAGTCTTACCCAGCTCTGACATTTCACCAACCTATGGGAAGGTTATGACAACAAGTCCACTGAACAAGATTTTCCTAAATATTTCAACATCTGGAGAAAACTAGCTTCACATATTCTGGTCCTTGCTATATTTTCAGAATACTTCTCTTACTAGCAGATCAGATTAAGTTTAATAAAAGGAGAAAAGTTTAATACACACTCCATCACTCTAGCTCATTATTTATGACGTTCATGAATACTCAAGTTAACATGTAGGTAAAATGAACAATACCAGAATGTTAAGTCAGGGGATTCCATGCTATGGTTCCCATAGAAAGAAACAAAAACAGTCATGAATGACATCCCACAATTAATGCCAACCACAATAATGAAAAAAGGAAATGGTTTATTTTTTTCATCCAGAAATCTGAATATGAAAAGCAGGATATCTATGACATTCTACAAAGCCCAGCTTTCACTCAAAGATAACAGATCCACACTGTGCCCTGTATTTTAGAGCAATCCTCACAACAGCTGCCTTCATTCAATCACTCAAATGCTATTTTTCCAAGAAGCATATGCTCTTCCTGTTCCTGGATATACAGGTTGCTTATTTTTCTTTGGATCCAACAGGGTGCAGTGCAAGCACATAAAATATAAACAAGGAGTTATACCCATGGGATATGGTTTTACAGATAAGTGTTTTGAGATATAGGAAGGACAGCCTTTTTTCAAGACAGAGGAATAGGAAGCATCAGAAATACCAGAATGAGAAAACTGTACTAGAAACCAACTTTTTCTGTGCCTTTTTTCAGAGATTCTACTATAAAATTATTTCAATCCATGATTCAATTTCTTATAAATGTAACTCTCAAAACATACCTCTATGACCAAGCTATACCATCCTGGGTATCTACCCAAAGGAACTAAAATCAGACCACTGTCATAATGCATGCATATCTGTTTATAGCAGCACAATTTACAATAGCTATATTATGGAAATACCCTAGATGTCCATCAGCAGATGAATGGATTACAAAATTATGGGATATATACACAATGGAATTCTACTCAGCCATAAAGAACAAAATTATGTCATTTGTAGAGAAATGGATGGAACTGGAGAACATTATGCTAAGTGAGATTAGTCCTTCACAAACAGTAAAAGGTCAGATTTTCCCTCATATGTGGAAGGTAAAGAGAAATTCGGACATAGGAGGGACTCTAGACGAAGGAGGAGAAAACCTAGTGGAGTGATGGAGGGGCCTCAGGGAAGGGGGTGGGAGGGAGGAGGGAGATGCAGTGAAGGAAACACTTTAATGAACATGATGTACATATACAAATTTATCAATGCCAATCTCAATGTCATACACAGAGAAGGTAAGGGAGCTCAACGCTCACAGAGTACTGTGTGCATGTATGCCTCTATCACTCTAGACAGATGTAACTCAAAAAACAAGGGACTGGAACATAGAGTGGAAGGTGTTTTATAATTGCATAATCTTTCTAATTGTTCCTCCACTGTAAGGGAAATGTATTCTTTGAGTACAAATAAATTCTTATTTCCATTTGTAGAGGAATGCAGTATGAAGTAACTTCTGAATATAAAGAAAGAAAATGAGGAAATGTGCTTGCATTATCTGTGGAGACAGGATTAACTTAAAAATTCTTTTCTGAAAAGGACATTTGGTATAATATATGACTACGAACAAGAGTACTACACACAAATGAAAATATTAAAGAAAAAGGAACATATATGTTATGAATTTGAAGTATAAATTTCTATTGTCATTCAAGCATTCAATAATTTGGTAGAAATAATTGAAACTTATTAATACTTATTAATTGATACAGGATCTTTCCTGGAAGTTAGTGTTACAAAGAATGGATCATGAGATGGGCCCATTATAGCAGAAAAACCCACAGGTCATGTCCTTCCAGTGAAGTGTCTGTGGATTTCTATAGTAAGTCAAATCCAGTATGGAAGTTGACCCTCAGTGTGGAAGAGGATGAACTATCAGTTAATGTCAGTGTTACCAAACATGAAAATAACTACTGAGATAACAATAACCTCGGTAATAACTTCATTTGATATTTTTAATATTGATAGTGAATATCTGTTTCAATAT
>PVLC010042232.1:0-12911 GCA_004027655.1 Graphiurus murinus
TATTTTCCCCAATATACTTTTTGTTGTTGGTGGTGTTTTTATCATTTAGTTTTGCGATAGAGTCTTGCCTTGTTGCCCAGGATGGCATCAAATTATTGGGTTCAAGTTTCTTTCCTGCCTCACCCTCCCAAAGAGCTGGTCAGCTGCTACCATGGTTTAACCTGTGCGGCTCGTGTGTGTGTGTGTGTGTGTGTGTGTGTGTGTGTGTGTGTGTGTGTGTGTGTGTTTTAGTTTTACTGGGGATTGAACCCAGAGGAATTCTACCTCCCTGCTCCCCCAGCCCTATTTTATTTACATTTTGAAACAAGGTCTCACCAGGTCAATGAGAGTCTCACTACTTGCTGAGGCTGCCCTCAAACTTGCAATCCTCCTTGCAGTTGGGGGAATTCTAAACAAACTGACCTAGAATTCTAGGTTCTAGGACCTTTTCTTGCTCTGGCAAACATTGTTAAATTTAAAGAGTTTATATCCAATTGGGTGTCCTACCGCACACTTGTAATCCCAGCCAGTACTTGGGAAGCTGAGAACAGAGGATCCAGGTTCCCTGCCAGCCTCAGCTACTTAGTGAGGCCTTTTGCAACTTAGTGAGATCCTAAGAATAAAAAATAGGAGCCAGGTGTAGGAGCCTGGTATGAAATGCTATCTTGTGTCAGTGTCTTTTTTTTTTTTTTTTGGTGGTATTAGGGATTGAACCCAGGGACATTCTACTCCTAAGCTACAACCACAACTGTATTTATTATTATTATTATTATTATTATTATTATTATTATTATTATTATTTTCCTTTTTTTGGTGGTGGTGGTACTGGGACTGAACCCAGAGGCATTCTACCTCAAGCTACACCCCCAGCCCTATTTTTATTCTTTATTTTGGAACAGTCTCAAAAAGTTGCGAAGGGCCTTACTAAGCAGCTGAGGCTGGCCAAGAACCTGTGATCCTCTTGTCTCAGCCTCCCAAGGACTAAGGTTACAAGCATGTGCCACCACACCTGACTGCTGCTGCTGCTGCTTCTTATTATTATTTCTATTGTTGTTGTTGTTATTTATGGTACTGGGAAGTGAACCCAGGAGCACTCCACCTCTGAGCTACACTCCCAACCCTATTTTTTTATTTTTTTTTCTGGAAACAGGGTCTCACTAAGTTATGCAGGGCCTCACTAAATCCATGGTCCTCCTGTTTCAGGCCCTGGGCCCGCTCCCTCACCTATTCAAGTCCCGCCTTACCCCTACCCTCCACTCCACCAGTAGCAGCTGTTGCCTCTTTGGCCACATCTTTATTTTATTTATTTATTTTGCAGTACTGGGGATTGATCCCAGGGTCTACATCCCAGCCCTATTTTTATTATTTATTTATTATTATTATTATTTTTTTTTGCGGTACTGAGGATTGAACTCGGGGGCATTCTACCTCCGAGCTACACCTCCAGCCCTATTTTTTATTCTTTATTTTGAAACCGGGTCTCACTAAGTTGCGGAGTGTCTCACTAAGTAGCTGAGGCTGGCCGAGAACCCGAATCCTCTGGTCTCAGCCTCCCGAATGCTGGGATTACAAGCGTGCGCCACCACGCCCGGCTTTTATTATTTATTTTGAAACAGGGTCTCACTAAGTTGCTGAGTGCCTCACTAGATAGCTGAGGCTGGCCATGAACCTGGATCCTTTCAAAATAAAGAATAAAAAATAGGGCTGGGGATGCAGCTGGGAGGTAGAATGCCTCTGAGTTCAATTCCCAGTACCACAAAAAAAGAAAAAATAAAATTGCTATGCTCAAGCTGTTCTTCTACCTCAGCCTCCCAAACAGCTGGCTGGGTGTTGCCCTGGCTAGTTTAATCTTTGCAGCTCCCCTTCTATTTTCTAACTGATTATTAATGTTTATTTATTATTATTATTATTATTATTTTTTTTTTTTGCGGTACTGGGGATGGAACCTGGGGGCATTCTACCTCCGAGCTACAGCCCCATCCCTATTTTTTTATTCTTTATTTTGAACCAGTGTCTCACTAAGTTTCGGAGGGCCTCACTAAGCAGCTGAGGCTGGTCACCAACCCAGATCCTCCAGTCTCACTCTCCCAAAAGATGGGATTACAAGTGTGCGCCACCGTGCCTGGCTGATTATTAATGATTATTAATGTTTATATTTAGTTCTTTGTCTATATTTTACAGGATTCTTATAACTTAAAAAACTTTATCATATGATAATCTGCATTCCCTTCCTCAAGGGGAAAAACCTCAGTCTCTTTAAATTTAACAATGTTTACAGCTGGGCATGGTTGGCATTCCTCTGTAATACTACTTAGGAGGCTGACAGAGGAGTATCACAAGTTCAATGCCAGCCTCAGCACCTTATTGAAGCCCACGGCAACTTAGTGAGACCCTGTTTCAAAATAAAAGAATAAAACAGAGCTGGGCTTGTATACATCTTGTGAAGATAACTTTCTAAAAAATATCCAACAGCGCTGGATGTGGTGGCACAAACCTATAATCCTAGTAGTTGGGAGCTAAGACAGGAGCATCACAAGTTTATGGCCAGCCTCAACAACTTAGCAATGCCCTCTGAAGCTTAGTGAGAACCTGTTTCAAAAGTACAAAATAATATAGGGCTGGAAGTTTAGCTCAGAGGCAGAATGCCCCTAGAAATTGAACCCAGGGGCCCTCTGCCTCTGAGCTACACCTTCAGCCCCATTTTATTTATATTTTATTTGGAAACTGGATATGTTATGTCATGTTTATTAAACACTTTTCTGTGTTTTAAATGACTATGCTTCTCATCAGGGAATGAGGTCGACCCTTCATTTGGTTAAGTTTCTTTCTTTGTTACAAATTATGATCTCTAGGAAAGTTTATGCATTTTCTAAATATGTACCTTGCTATAGGGTTAATTCTAGGAATTATGTATTTTCTTTTTTTTTTTTTTTTTTTTTTGCGGTACTGGGGATTGAACTCAGGGGCATTCTACCTCCGAGCTATACTCCCAGCCCTATTTTTTATTCTTTATTTTGAAACCGAGTCTCACTAAGTTGCGGAGGGCCTCACTAAGTAGCTGAGGCTGGCCGTGAACCTGGATCCTCTGGTCTCAGCCTCCCGAATGCTGGGATTACAAGCGTGCGCCACCACGCCCAGCTTATGTATTTTCATTGTACAATTTTTATTTTATTTTACTGATTTTTATTTTTCGGTACTGGGGATTGAGCCCAGGGGCATTCTACCTCCGAGCTATACCCCCAGCACTATTTTTTATTCTTTATTTTGAAACAAGGTCTCACTAAGTTGCGAAGGCCTAAGTAAGTAGCTGAGGCTGGCTGCAAACTCGGATCCTCCAGTCTCAGCCTCCCAAGTACTGGGATTACAAGCGTGTGCCGCCATGCCCGGCTTTTACTGATTTCTTTTTTGTTTGTTTGTTTTTTGTTTTTTGCAGTACTGGGGATTTAACTCTGGGGCATTCTACCTCTGAGCTATACCCCCAGCCCTATTTTTTTATTCTTTATTTTGAAACAGGGTCTCATTAAGTTGCAGACTGCCTCACTAGGTAGCTGAGGCTGGCCTCGAACCCGGATCCTCCAGTCTCAGCCTCCCAAATGCTGGGATTACAAGAGTGTGCCACCATGCCCAGCTTTACTGATGTCTTTTAAACTTACTTATTTGCTGAATGAACTGGGGAAGGAACTAAGGTTGCTGTATTATTGAGCTACATCCCCCCCCCCTTTTTTGGCGGTACTTAGGATTGAACCCAGGGGCATTCTACCTCTGAGCTACACCACCAGACTTATTTTGTAGTTTTTATTTTGAAACAGGGTCTCACTAAGTTGCAGAGTGCCTCACTCGGTAGCTGAGGCTGGCCATGAACCTGGATCCTCTGGTCTCAGCCTCCCAAGTACTAGGATTATAAGCATGCGCCACCATGCCCAGCCCAGCCCTTCTTTTTATTTTTTATTTTTTAGTACTGGAGATTGAACCCAGGGGCATTCTTTCCAAGCTACACCCCCAGTCCTATTTTTTATTCTTTATTTTGAAACAGAGTCTCACTAAGTTGCAGAGAGCCTCACTAAGTAGCTGAGGCTGGCTGGATCCTCCCATCTCCGCCTCCCAAGTACTGAGATTACAAGCATGTGACACCATCCCCATTTTCCCCTGGAGTCCCTTTAGAAAGGCATCAGGAGAATTCAAGAGTATTCATCCTCATGACTTAATTACCCCACAGGGTCCCCATTTATTCTCACCCAAGCACATTGGGGTTTGGGATTTCAATGTAGTAATTTAGATGGGAGGGGGACGTAAACATTGAGACCATGGCAGAGCCCTCCTGGGACCTGTTGGCTGCTGGTTCAGGTAGAAGAAGCCTCCATTTCAGGTTGTCAGTGAGAAAGTAGCTCTCCTCCAGTGCTGGCTGGTGGATGATGTATCACTGTTCTTCATATCATCCAGGAACAGGAGAATTCTAGGTGGTGCTGGTGTTTATGGCTTCCTTTATGGAAAGAAGAGCTTGCATTTCCTTTGTGATTCTGACACGCGTTGTGTTATGAGCTAGTTACTTTCTGTGCTTGTCAATCTCACTATACTATGCTGTTTCTTTTTTTTTTTTTTTTTTTTTTTTTTTTTTTTTTTTTTTTGCGGTACTGGGGATTGAACTCAGAGGCATTCTACCTCCGAGCTATACCCCCAGCCCTATTTTTTTTTTTTTATTCTTTATTTTGAAACCGAGTCTCACTAAGTTACCTAGTGAGGAATACCTCACTAGGTAGCTGAGGCTGGCCTCGAACCCGGATCCTCTGGTCTCAGCCTCCCGAATGCTGGGATTACAAGCGTGCGCCACCACGCCCGGCTTTATACTATGCTGTTTCTAAGCAGCCATAAGAACTCACCACTTGGCTTCCTTTTTTTCTTAAGTTTGATTTCCTGCCTTGAAAATTAAGTTTGAGAATATAGGCAGTTATCTCTGGGGAGAAGGTCTCTTTCTGAGGCAGTGTAGCCCTAAAAGTCATGACTTCAAGCCAATAGTTCCCATCTGAGGGTGGTTTTGCAATTTTTGAAGATAATTTGGTTGTTAGCTGGGGATGCTGCTGGCAGGTAGCAGGTGGAGGCCAGGGATATTGCAGTACAGGCTGCAGTGAAGGATGGTGAGCGCCCAGCCAGAGGGTTCCTGACTGATGTCAGCAGTGCTGCTGCTGAGAATACAGGCTCTGATGTCACCTTCTCTTCCCTACAGCTTCCCAGGAGCTAATTGGGAAGAAATCTGAAGAGGAGACTCCATGACATACAGATGTGTACCAGGTATCCAGCTGGAATTTTGGGCGTGTGGGCAATGGAACTGGGCAAGCAAGGTTGCAGGTTTCAAAATACTAGTCAACTTTTCTACTGTAGCTTCTTTTTGGAGTACAAGAGACACAAACACCATTTTAAGATGCATATGTAGCCGGGCGTGGTGGCCCACGCTTGTAATCCCAGCATTCGGGAGGCTGAGATTGGAGGATCCGGGTTCGCGGCCAGCCTCAGCTACCTAGTGAGGCACTCCGCAACTTAGTGAGACTGGGTTTCAAAATAAAGAATAAAAAAATAGGGCTGGGGGTATAGCTCGGAGGTAGAATGCCCCTGAGTTCAACCCCTAGTACCGCAAAAAAAAAAAAGATGCATATGTAAGAAGAATTTACAGGAAGGATTTTCCTAGAAGAAAGATACGTATTTGCAGATATACTCATGTGTTGCTTTAGGAGGCAAATACATTATGAGAAAGATGTCATGAAGAGTTTCCTCTTTGAGCTGAGCATGGTGGCACACACCTGTCATCCCAGTACTTGGGAGGCTGAGACAGGAGAATCACAGGTTCAAAGACAGCCTCAGCATGTAGTGAGACTCTCACCAACCTAGCAAGACGCTGTGCTGTACCTGCCAGCAAAATAGAACAGTCCTGAAGGGGGAAGTGAGGATTAAAGACAAAGTCAATACTAAGTCTGTTACTGGGAGGGCTAACAGTCAATACTATAGCCTCGAGTTTATTTCACAGGACCTTTTTATACCATGACACCAGGAAGCTTATACAAGAAAAAGAACATGGGAACATTAGCTCATACAAGAGAAGTAACATGGGAACGCTAGCTTATACAATGGCAACATAACATACAAAACATTACATGAGGTTTAGTAGCCCCTACAAGACCAATTGTCTTAGTATACTGATTGTACCTAAGCCCCTCAACCATATCTCAGGACAAGCGTCATAGGTATCTAGATCCGGGTTATTGTTTCCTAGGTCTATACTGTCAGCACACAGCCCATGGCTGGTTTTAACAAAACATGGGTAATTAATCATAGTCTCCAACATCTTCCCCTTCTTTAATTTTTAGAAAAATGAGACACCAACCTGCAGTTGATGTGCAGGGAGCTGTGCCTGGCTTAGGTTCTTCTCTTTTAGGTACAAATCTTACCCATCATGGGAGCATAGGTGTCATGCACCTATGTCCTGTCTTAGGTTGACTTGTCTTTAAGAGAATCTTATAGCAGCCTCCATTTTCCAGATTTTTTCCTAATAACAAATAAGGTTATGCCCTTTTTCTAATTGTTCCTGCACTAACATATGGGCAGCCTGAATCTTTTCTGATGTAAGGGGCCACTGATCCCCACCCATACAGGGTCATCAGAGTTCCACTGTATGGCATCTGCATGGGGTGCAGGTACTTCAGTGACCTCAGTTAAAAATATCCTACACCAGTCTGATCTAAATGTGCTTTGCAAGATATGGAGTATTGTATTCCTTGCCCTTTTACATTTAATGCCTTCCCTGGTAGAAATCTTTGTTGAAATATTTGCTGTGTTACTATAGAATTAGGACTATACAAATAAACTCCCATTTTTTTCCCATAACCTCTTGGAAGCTTTGGCACAATGCAGGGTTGGAAAGTGCCAGTGTGTCCCTCAGGATCTGTCCAAGTCAACATGTCAGAACTTTGTTCTGGGTTATGAGTCTGGCCAATGTCTTGGAGATCTGTAATAGTAGGTTGTTTTGGCCAGTGATCAGGCCATGGTAAAGCAGTTATAACAGGCATATCGGCCCTGGTGTCCAGCAACCCAGTGAAGGATCACCCATTTATTTTTAGACAAAGCTCAGGCCTCTGAGAGCCAATGACTTGAATCCAGTAAGCATCTAAGGATCCAAAACCTTTAGGGCCTCTTTTCTTTCTTAAAGCTGTATTATCAGTTTTGGCCTGAGGAACCAAAATTAATTGAGCAAGACGCTGCCCTTGCTGTAGAACAGAAATTTGAGATGGGGAGCGTATCATAATTTTAATTTCTCCTTCAAAATCGGCATCAATAACACCAGGAGAGCCGGGTGTGGTGGCGCATGCTTGTAATCCCAGCATTCGGGAGGCTGAGACCAGAGGATCTTGGTTCGCCACCAGCCTCAGCTACCTAGTGAGGCACTCTGCCTCAAAATAAAGAATAAAAAATAGGGCTGGGGGTATAGCTCGGAAGTAGAATGCCCCTGAGTTCAATCCCCAGTACCAAAAAAAAAAAAAAAAAGAAACACCAGGAGCTACCAACAACCCAGTCATAGTGACACTACTGCGACCTAACAAAAGACCCACTGTGCCCGATGGTAATGGGTCATAAACTCCTGTGGGTAAGGCCTGCATTCCCATTTCAGGAGTTAGTACTGTGTAGGTGGAGGAACAGAGGTCCAATCCTGCCCTGCCAGAGGTTGCTCGGTTGAGGTCTTGAACGGATTGCTCGGGGACAAATGCCTGGAGAGCCCCAAAGCATTTAAATGTGGCCTGGGGCTGGCCCCTCCTCTAGTTTCCCAACTGCTGGGGGATAAGAGGTTTTCCCATATTGTCAGTTTTAGACTTACATTTATTAGTCCAGTGTCTTCCTCTTTTACATTTTGGACATAGTCCTGGGTCTTTTCATCCTTTATCTGACGGTTTATTAGGACACCGTCTAACCTGATGACCCATTTGACCACAACCATAACAACTGCTGGGGGGCCTGCAGTTCACCTTATTTGATTTCTAGTCTGTTGAAACAAAACCTCCTGGACAGTTTTTCCTTGAAGAGCAGCAGCCATAGCAATTCCTTGAGTATAAGATGGGCTTATATCAGAGCATAATCGAATATAATCAGAAAGATCACCCTTTTTTCTAAATGGTCTAATCACAGCTCTACGAGGAGTATTGGCGTTTTCATAAGCTAATTGTTTTACCAACACAAGGTCAGTCTCCCCATTGCCAATCAGGCGGCTGGCTGTCTGCAAGAGCCGAGAGACAGTCTTGGTAAGGTTTATCGGGTCCTTGCCTAACTTTAGACAAGTCTTCTGTTTGCAGTGGCATTAATTTGGGAATATACTCCAAGCTCCCAATTTAACTGTTGATTGGTGTCACTGAAAGCACCTTCCCCTGCTAGCATATCAAATGTGGTTGCCCTTTGTCCATTCTGTGCTTGTGCCCGATTTATATCTGCTGTACACTGGCACTGCTCTGCATACTCTGTCTTCCATAGCAAATAATCTCCTCCTGATAAACAGGCTTCAGCTAACTGCTTCCAGTCAGAAGGACATAGAGCATCAGTAGATAAAGATTCTAACAGGGCCTGAGTAAATGGAGCAGTAGGTCCATATTGAGAACAAGCAGTTTTTAATTGCTTTACTTGTTTCCAAGCTATAAGAGCATGCTGGCGCACAACCTGCCCCTGAGCATCGGTTTCCTCTACCACTGGATACAGGTGGAAACCAGAAATATCTCGTCGGAGAGCAGCCTGTAATGGGGAGAGAGAAGGTAAGACAGCAGGAACACGGTGAAACTGTGAAGAATTCCTATGAAGAGTTGCAATAACAAGAACAGTCAAAACTGTTTTTTCAGGGGGATCTAGACCAGCAATAACAGAGGGAGGAGTAGATGGAGTCACAGCGACATCTCCTGACTGAATTTTACAGAGCTGGTGAGTAATGTCTGATAACAGGCACTGGATTTGGACAACTGTTTACATGGAAGTTCTGTGCTTGCAGGCTGGTTTAGAGCAATTAATGGTGCCTCCACCTCTTCCTCCTCACTATCCTGAGGGGAGAGAGAAGCATCTAGAGCTTTTGGAGGAGCAGAAGGGTCAGGAATCTCCCTATCCTGATCATCATCCTTAACATCTGGCATCTTTTCTTTTTCATGTCTAAAATCAAGGGTATCTCGAATTAAAGCCCACAGGCTAAAAGTATCTACTGGAACCTTTTCTGGGCCATGGGCATCATAATAATCTTGTAATTTCTGTCCTACTTTTTGCCATGTTTCTATATTTACAGTTCCTTCTTCAGGAAACCAAGGGCAAACTTCTTCCACAAAAAGCAAACATTTCTGAAGTTGCTGTTGCCCTACCTTAGTCCCTCGGGTCTTCAACATATTTTTAAGCATATGTACAAAAAGCAGCCGGCTATTTCCTTGTCCCATATTATACTACATTACAAACTTCCAGCAAATCACCGCTCACCCTTAGCTTTCGGTACCTTATTTTATGCGGTGTCTTTCAAGGATTCCCCAGTCTTCAGATCGCTATTCTGGCGCCACCTGCTGTACCTGCCAGCAAAATAGAACAGTCCTGAAGGGGGAAGTGAGGATTAGAGACAAAGTCAATACTAAGTCATTACTGGGAGGGCTGACAGTCAATACTGCAGCCTCAAGTTTATGTCACAGGACCTTTTTATACCATGACACCAGGAAGCTTATACAAGAAAAAGAACATGGGAACATTAGCTCATACAAGAGAAGTAACGTGGGAACGTTAGCTTATACAATGGACATAATATACAAAACATTACATGAGGTTTAGTAGCCCCTACAAGACCTGTTGTCTTAATATACTGATTGTACCAAAGCCCCTCAACCATATCTCAGTACAAGCATCATAGGCGTCTAGATCCGGGTTATTGTTTCCTAGGTCTATACTGTCAGCACACAGCCCATGGCTGGTATTAACAAAACATGGGTAATTAATCACGGTCTCCAACAACCCTGCTTCAAAATAAAATAGGCTTGGAGGTACAGCTTGAAGACAGAATACCCCTGGGTTCAACTCCCAGTACCACCCCCGCCCCCAAGAGTTTCCTCTTTGTGAAAACATCATAGATGATATTAACAGAAACTAAGATTGTTACAATGTCATTAGTCTGCACTGTCACTAGTCTAGTATACTGTGTCATTAAGCAATAGGATCATTGTATAGGCAGCCCAAAGTTGACCAAACTGTTGGTATGAGCAAAATGATCATAACCGGAGCCATAGATGTTGAAACTTCTATCAAAAGTCTGCCACTAGTTGGGTATAGTGGCACATACGTGTAATCCCAGTACTTGGGAAGCTGAGACCAGAGGATCCAGGTTTGCGGCCAGCTTCAGCTATTTAGTGAGGCCCTCCGCAACTCAGTGAGACCCTGTTTTAAAATAAAGAATAAAAAATAGGACAAGGGGTAGAATGCCCCTGGATTTGATCCCCAGTACCACACACACACAAAAAAAGTCTGCCACTTGTCTATGGTTTTGTGGCATTCTTTTCTCATTCCCAGCTGCCTTCATTTCTTAGTCCATGTGCCTTCCCGTTGCTCAGAGCTTCATGACCTTTGTTGAGGCTTGCGATCAAAGACTGGTGCCTTCATCCCATCTCAGACTTCAGGTAAGGGCCAGCACAGTCCTCTGCTGGCCAGTTCCCTCTGGGAAGGTGCTGCAAGAATCATGGGGCTGGTAAATGTCTGAAGAAACAGTTCCTGGAAGGAAGGAGGGGCTGTGCTCAAGATGAAGTTGAGTGTCCTGAAGTCACAGGCCCCATGAGAGGAGGTAAGTCTCCCCTCAGTGAAGATATGAAACCTCTATGCTTGTCTGACACTGGTCTATGGGTCTGCCTCACTCTCTTCCCACCTGGCTGCCTTCATTTTGTAGTCCACATGTCTTCCCATTGTCCTTGAGCTTTATGTCCTTCACTGAGACTTGCAGGGAAAGCCTGGCACATTCATCTCATCACAGATGTCAGGTAAGGGCCATGACAGTCCACTGCTGCCCAGTTAATGCTGGGCAGCGGGAGTGAGAATGGTGGACCTGAAAAGAGGAGGAAGAAGCACTTGGTGGAAAGGGAGAAGGGACTGCACTGTGAGCAAGGTGGGGTGTCCTGAAAGGACCAGCCCTGCGTCTCCCCTGCCCCAGTGATGGGGCAGTGTGGACTCTGGGACCTTGGGTTTCCTGGGATTTGATTGCTGTGGGATTGCTGTGTGCAGGTCATACCCTGGCCTGGCAGTGTGATATAGGAGCGGAGCTGAGAAACATCAGAGGCAACCTGCCTACAACTGAAACCTGTAGTTCAAGCACTGGGGATAAGGAAAGACTGTAGATGAACAATGCAGGTATGCAGATGAGGATGTGGCCAGACCACGAGAGTGTGGGCACTGGGGATGAGGATGCAGCTGGACCATGTAAGTGTGGGTTTTGGGATGAGATCACAGCTGGACCATGAGAATGTAGACACTGGGATGAGGTCATAGCAGAACTAGGTATGTGCAGGCATTGGGGATGAGATTCCTGCTGGATCATGTACTTTTGGGCATGGGAGATGAGATCCCACTGGAACATGTATGTGTGGGCACTGAGGATGAGATCACAGCTGGATTGTGTGAGGGGTAGGCATTGGAATGAGGTCCAGCTGGACCATGTGAATGTAGGCATTAAGAAGAAGATCACACTGAACAATGTATGTGCAGGCATTGGGGATGAGGACGTGGCTGGACCATGTATGTGTGTGCATTGGAATGCGACATAAATGGACTATGTGACTTCGGGCATTGCTGGCATTGTGGGCGTGATCACAGCTTGACCATGTATGTGCGGGCATTGGAAGTAAAATCATGATTAGACCATGTTTGAGTGGGCATTGGGGATGAGAACACAGCTGGACCATGTGAATGGGAATGAGATCACACTGAACCATGTATGTGCAGGTTTGAGATGAGATCACAGCTGCGCCATGAATGTGTGGGCATTGGGATGAGGACACAGCTGGATTATATTGTGCAGGCACTGGGGCTGAGATAAGAGCTGGACCATGTATGTGCAGGATATTGTTACACTGGACTTGTGAATGTGAGCACTGGGATGAGAACAGAGCTTGACCATGTACCTGTCTTAAGGAACTTTTATTAGTAACTGGGCCCTAGTCTTCCTTCCTTCTTTCCTTCCTTCCTTCCTTTCTTCCTACCTACCTACCTACCTACCTACCTACCTACCTACCTTTTGTGGTACTGGGTATTTGGGTATTGAACCAAGGGAAAATTTACCTCTAAGCTACATCACCAATCCTATAAAATATTTGTTTTGAAAGAGGATTGCTGAGAGTCTCGCTAAGCTACTGATCTTAACTTCCTGCATTGTGTGACCTGGCATCCCAGATGAGATCTTTCACCCAGACTGATTGAAATCCTGGCATATGAATGTCATGACCTCAAATTCCTGGTCCTATTCCTGTCCCTATCACAATGACACAACCCCTGTTTCCAGAACCACCTACTGACTGGCCTTGCCCAAAGTCCCAGCCCTGAACCCCTTGCCTTACCCACCCAGCTCTTTTCATTGGTCTTAAAACCTCATAGTATAGTGACCAGGCCTCGGCAATCTGTGTTATTCCTTTGTGCCATTTGGAACCTCAACTTGCTTCCCCATGGCCCTACCCCTAAAACTAGATCCAGTGCCTTCTATATTGGAGTCATGCCAGTAGCTGCTTCCCCCAAACCTTTGACACCGGGCCATCCAAGCCCCAATACAGCTCACTAGCTTTCCATCATTACATGCAGTTTTATTACCTTGACATTAACCAAACAGGATTCTCAACCAAACAGGATTCTCAACCCAGCAAGCCAAAAGGTCTTATGCCACCAAGATTTATGAAACCCCTGACAAGTCTTGG
>PVLC010042233.1:0-13034 GCA_004027655.1 Graphiurus murinus
CCCGGGACCGGAGCGCGCATCGAGGGGCTAGCCCCGACCCTGACCGCCTGTGCCACCTCCCTTGGGCCGAGTGTCTGCGCTGACCCTCTGTGTCCTCCCTGCCTGCCGGGGGACAGAGGGCCAGGTGGTGATGGTGGCCGGGGCCCGGGTCCTGACTCTGACCTCCAGCTGGGCCATGCTGCCCTTGGTCACTGTCCTCGCCCGGGACGACTCCTGCTCACAGACCCCAGGTGAGCTCCTTCCAGGGCCTCACCCGCTCCGGGCCACCCTTGGCTGGACCCTGGACGCAGCACCGGGTTCCCTCTGGGGCGCATGGTCTCTGTCTCCCTTCCCTAAGTCCTGCCCCTCTCCTCTTGGCCCTCTCTTAGGCCCCTGGGCCTCTGTTTCTGTCTCCATCTCGGTCCCGGCCCTGGGGACCCAGCCACTTCTCAGCCACTTCTTGGCGTTCTCCTGGGAGAAGGAGCCGAGACACTTCTCCACTGGCACATCATCCAGCAGCTATTTCCTGTGCTGGCTGGGCAGTCCCAGGAGTGGGAACGTGCCCGAGGGAAAGCTTGGTGATGTCAGGCTGGGTGACAGCATAATGAGGCCCTCGCCTTGTCAGGTGCAACAGCAAGAGTGACTAAGACTGGACACCAGGAAGAACCAGTAACACCATACGGCAGTCACCTGGAAAGGGTGTCTGGCAAGGAGACCACAGAGGAGATTTTCCCTAGGGAGGTCTGCTCTGGGCCCCAGGGAGATAGAGGTAGCCCTTGGCAGAGGGTCCTGGCCCACCTGCCACCCCCCCACAGGCCCCTCCCCAAGGGCAGGCACATGCATGGGTGGGGGGAGGGGAGCAGCAGGCCCATGCTGAACCACCGCAGGGCGCACGCACACATCGGGCTGCCCTCTGCGTCAGTCTGGATGGCCGGGGACACCAATGCCCACGGCCCTCCGAAGCCACAGGCCCGGGGAAACATGTTTCCTGGAGGAGCCTGGTGACAGGTTGACCTCTGGATACCCCAGTGGGGAGGGGTGGCCCCCCGGTCCCCATCTTTGGTGCTTTTCCCCCCCACTGGTTCTAGGCTCCTCCAGGACTTGAAAAGCTCAGCATCTTCCCGTTCCCTGCACAGAAGGGATGGCCTAGAATGACAAGAGACAAGCCAGCCCAGCACAGTATGGTGGCCCGTGGCCATAATCCCAGCACCTCAGGAGGCTGAGGCCGGAGGATCGTGAGTTCGAAGCCAGCCTGGGCAATTTAGCAAGACCCTGTCTCAATGAAAAAATAAAAAGGGTTGGGGGTGGAGCTCAGTGGTGGAGCGCCCCAGGTTCAATCCCCAGTACCACACAGACAGCAGGAGAAGCCGGCCCCCCTCCCTGCCCCGCTGTTTCCCCCGGTCTTTGCGCCAGGCGCTGCCTCTTCCTCAGGCTGGGAACCCCCTCCGTCTGGCCTTGTGAGAGACCAGACACACTCACACGAGCACACACAGGGCTCCTCGTTTCTCAGACCGAGCAAGCCCAGGCAGGTCCTGCGGCGAATGGGGAGCCAGGGCCGCTGCCTCTGCCTCCGGCCGCCTCTCCTCAGGGAGCGGCGCGTCCTGGGTGGAGACAGGCATGAGCATCCAGAGGATCGTCCCCAAGGCCTGGAGGCCTAGACAAGCCCCCACTCAGCCCCGGCCAGGGCCCCTGTGCCCGGGCAGCCCTGCCCCCCCAGGGGTGGCACCCACCCCGGAGCTTCCGTGCCCGTGCAGGCTCCCCAGAGGCCCCCTGCAGAGGCCATGTGTCCTCCCCTGGCCTCGGGCCTGCAGGCAGGAGAGAAGCCACAGACAGAGCTTTTCCACAGGGGCGTAAGCCCAGGAGGCGCCTCTTTAGGGGACAGGGCCTAATGGGCCTCACACCCAAGCGGGGGTCTGATTGGCACTATCAGATGCCCTCGTTGCTTAGTAGGCAGGCGTGCAGGTCTGGGGGCAGTGAGGAGCCTGCGACACTCATTCAGGGCAGGGCAGCAGGGCTGGACCACTGAGGCAGACAGGGGCCGTGGTGCTAGCAGAAGGTGCCAGTCTGTCTCGTTGTGGGAGAAGGGTTGATTCTGTGAAGCGTCCGGTCCGGAGCAGTTCCGGCGAGGGGGGGTGGGGGGTACACAACTCAGGATCTCGTGGGTCTTTGGCTTACATAACAGAAAAGAATTTTGCCACGCGCTAAAGACGTAGACAGATTTACTTAGGAAAGTAAGAAATTCAGATTTGCCAGGCGTGATGGCACACGCTTGTAATCCCAGTACTAGGGAAGCTGAGACAGGAGGATCAGGGTTTGTGGCCAGCCTCAGCTACTTAGTGAGGCCCTCCGTAACTTAGTGAGACCCTGTTTCAAAATAAAGAATAAAAAGTAGGGCTGGGGGTGTAGCTCGGAGGTAGAATGCCCTTGTTCCATCTCATTCCAGGGAGAGTGAGGAGTATTTCCTTTGGGGGTTCATGAGGGGCAGGTAGGAAGAGGTTTGTAAGACGACATCAGTCTGGTGGTTGCAAAATCATTCGGGGTGTTTGGTCATCTTCGGGGTCCCGATGGGGCCTTCTCCGTCCTATCAGTGGGTGTCTCTTTTGTTTAGACTGTTCACAGACGGCTAGCGGTGTCCAAGAAGACTGCTCCCTTGTGCGACCTCTGTCTCTGACCGACGACACTTCTGCCTGACCCTTCCTAGGTTGGATAATTAACCGCTCAGGGTATTTTGTAAGCGAGTTGCCAGTACGGTGTCTGGAGCCGCCTTTCTGAATCTTTGGTCTCTGTTGTCTGATTAATAGACACCTCTTCCAGGACGGTCAACGACACTCAGAGCAATTACTAAAGACTTGGAAATGCCTCAGAAATATGGGATGAATAGGCCTGGCCGGGAATAAGGGTATCGGGCAAAGTTGCTACAGGCTTCCAGATTAAAAGGGATATTTTCCTTGCTCTCTCTCTCTCTTTTTTTTTTTTTTTTGCAGTACTGGGGGTTGAACCCAGGGGCATTCTACCTCCAAGCTCCACCCCCAGTCCTATTTTTTATTCTTTATTTTGAAAAGGGTCTCACTAAGTTGCAGAGGGTCTCACTAAGTAGCTGAAGCTGCCTGCGATCCTCCGGTCTCAGCCTCCCAAGTACTGGGATTACAAGCACGTGCCACCACGCCCGGCTTTGCTCCCTTTATGTCTCCTTTTTAGCGATTCCTTTTCTTTCTTCTGTCCTACCTCAGCCTGACTCTGTGCCTGTGGTCCTCAGTACCAGCCGCCGTGCCATACACAAGGATGGGACTTAGCCAGGTGGCATGGGTCCCCACTCCCCCCCACCCCACCGAAGGAAGGCTAGCCGCCCGCCCCTCACTGGGTACCAATTGTCCAGTACCTGGAGAGAGTCACCGTCACCAGGGTCCTCCGGCTGGGGACGTCCCAGGACAGCACACCTCACCAGCCCCTCTCAAAGCCACACGGATGTGAGCCACAAGGATGTCCCTTCAACTGTGACCTTCCCGCCCTGGGGAAGAGGTGAGGAGAGGGAGGAAGATGATCCTCAGGTGCAGGGCTCAGGGAGGACGGCCCAGACCCTCAATTCAGTCCCAAGTGCTGGGCAGCCTGGCCTCGATGGCCAAGAGGAGCCAGGCGCGGTGATCTCAGTACTTGGGAGTACTCAGTAATCTTAGTACTTGGGAGGCTGAGACAGGAGGATCACAGTTTCACAGCCAGCCTTAGCAATTTAAGGAGGCCCTCTGCAACATAGTGAGACTCTGCTTCAGATAAAAATTTGAATCTGGGCTTATAGTTCAAGAGAGAATGCTCCTGCGTTCAGTCCCTAGTGCCGTAAATAAATAAGTAAAAATAAAAGGGCTGGAGGTGCAGCTCAGAGGTAGAATGCCTCTGGAGTCATCCCCTAGTACCAAGAAAGAAAAGAAAAAGGAAAAAGAAAAAAATTTATAAACATAAACACACACACACACACACACACACACACACACACACACACACATTCTCCAAGAAGAACCCAGAAGCCAGTACCCAGCCTAAGAGGAAAGCACCAACTCTCTGTGCTGAGGATGCCCGGTGGGGGCCAGGGTGGGGGCTGGCTGCTGGCCACTGGGTGGGAATGGTCCTCCTTCCAAGAGGACCCCCTTCTGGTCCCCCTGGTCCTGAGGTCCAGAGAAGCTTGGAGTACCGCCGGGTGACAGGGCACCAGGTGAGCCATGGCCTCTAGTCACAACTGTCGGTGCCTCCGCTGTAGTCTGGGCATGGATTCTAGCTGTTCTCCTGGGGCTGGTGGCAAAGGCCTTGACCCCAGCCTGCTCCCTCACATCCATTCTCCCTCCCTTCCTTCCTTCCTTCCTTCCTTCCTTCCTTCCTTCCTTCCTTCCTTCCTTCCTTCCCTCCTTCCTTTCTTCCTTCTGCCCTGGGGATTGAACCCAAGAGTCTTCTACCTCCAAGCTACACTCCCAACCCTTTTTATTTTCTACTTTGAAACAAGGTCTCGCTAAGTTGCTGAGGCTGGCTTCGAACTTGCAATCCTCCGGTCTCAGCCTCCCAAGTACTGGGATTCCAGGCATGCAGCACCACATCCAGCCACCCCATTCTTTTGCCCCTCCTGTTTCTACACTGCTTGCCACCAGCTTCCCAAGTCGACTCACCCTAAGTCCCCCTCCTCTGTGAACCACCCAAGTTCCCCACCCAGAACCTGGTCTGTGCCCGGAACCCTGTCACCCTCTCGGCAGAGCCAGGGGCTGCGGCTCCTGACGGAACTGCAGGAGCAAAGGCCCAGCGCGCCTTCGTGCCCAGGTCCCTGGAGCCAGGCCCCTGCAGCCCCATCGCCTCTTGGGGGAGGAAGGCTGGACACAGGCTCCCCCAGGCACTCCGAGCACTCCGAGGCCTCCCCTCCTCCTGTCCCCTCAGTACCTCTGGGCAGGGAGTCGGGTGTGATTTTTCTGCAGCTCAGATTCTTCCCCTGGGCCCCATGCCCAGAAGTGGCATTTCTGGGGCAAACACCTGTGCTCGGCTCTTCCAAATTGGCTTCCGAAAGCAGAGCGGGGCTGTTTGTCTTCAGTGTTGGGCTGCTATCATTGTTGATTTAGAGGGGCCATGTGTCGGCTGTGCAGGCACACGTTGGGGGCCCAGCTGAGTCCCTGCCTGGGTCACACTGCGCCCCCACCCCCGCCCGGCCTGGAAGTCGTGCTGACCTGCTAGGTCCTGCGCGGTTTCCCTCCAACTGCAGCAAGAGTAATGATATAATAACACACACAGCGGGGGGCTTGCTCTGACCGCGTGTCCTGCGGGCTTACATGATAAACTCATTTAATCCTCCCAGTGCCTTTGGAGGAAGGTGTTGGGTGGACTGACGAGCCCCCCCTGTGCAGCCAGAAAGCCGAGATAGAGCAGCCGAGCCAGGTGTCTGGAAGGGGCCCCCCGGGGTGGGGGGCTGGGCGCAGGTCTGGCTGACTTGGGAGTCTCTGCTTTCCCTACCGTAGCCAGGCCTGAGAGGCCGAGGGGACCTTTGAGCCTTTGACCCCTCCCCACCCTACCGTCACCTGGGCTCCCGCCTGTGCCAACCCCAGGAGAGTGGCATTTCCTGGCGAAGAGCCTGGAGCCCCCTCTCTGAAGGGATTCCTGCAGCCTGGTGTGATGGCGCACACCTCTGATCTCTGTTCTTGGGGGGCTGAGATGGGAGGATTGCGGGTTCACTACCATCCTCGGCAACTTAGCGAGACCCTGCTTCAAAGTAAGATAACAAAAAGGGCTGCTGGGGCCGGGCATAGTGATGCACGATTGTAATTCCAGTACTTGGGAGGCTGAGACCGGAGGATCCAGGCCAGCCTCAGTTACTTAGTGAGGCCCTCCGCAACTTAGTGAGACCCTGTTTCAAAATAAAGAGTAAAAAATAGGACTGGGGATATAGCTCGGAGGTAGAATGCCCCTGGGTTCAATCCCTAGTACCACCCCAAAAAAAGGGCTGTTGGGTATAGCTCGGAGTAGAACACCCCTGGGTTCAATCCCCAGTACCCCCAAAAGGGGGGATTACTGCACATCTTGAGTTACCTGGGCCAGGCAGGGGAGGTGGAGGAGGAGAGCGGGGAACAGCTGGGGGGCTCCGGAGGAAGTTGAGGCAAAGCCACGGCCCCCCTGGTGTGTGCAGGCTGAGGGGCCGAGGGGAACCCCAGGTCTAACCTGCAAGGTAGTCTGAGTGTTCTCAGGAGGTGGAATCTTGAGGTGAAGATGTCTTCTGCGGTTCCCACCCCCAGCCTTTTGGGGTGCAACCCCCCAGCATGTGCCACCCCTTCAAATTACCCCCGCCAGGAGGCCGTGCTGGCCCAGGCGGGGTCCCTCGTCACCCCCAGGCTGTGTATCTGGGGCACTTGGGGGACACACATGAACGGGAGCGTGGCCTGGGTCCCCGCCAAGGTCTAGCCGTCCCTGACTTTGCCTGCCCAGCCTCTGGTGGCTCCGAGGAGGCAGAGCTGCGGACCTGCTGCCTCCCCTTGGCCGGGCTCCAGCCAGAGAAGCGCCTGGCCGCTCCTGTTTAGAAAGATCCGCCGCTGCTGCTGCCGCGGCTAAGTGGGAGGGTCTGGAGGCCACACTAATTGATTAATTAAACCCTCTCGGTTAATTAGACGCGTCCCTCTGGGGACAAACGTCTAGTGGAGCCAGGGCCTCCTCTGGGTGTGTGTGGGGGGGAGCTCGTGACGGGGGTCAGGCTGAGCCCAATGGGGGGCGGGGAGGGCCCCGAGGAGAGGTGCTCTGGGCCCTGGAGCTAGCTGGGCTACCGGAGCTCGGTCCTGGGCCCCAAGGCCAGAGTCGGCTGGACCTGGAGGAGGAGGGAGATGGCCAGAGCGTCTGCCGTGGTCTGGGTGCCGAGCACCCAGGGCTGGGGAGGATCCGGACAGACCCCACCCGAGCTGCTTCCTGCAGGGAGGGCCTTGAAGACCAGCTCAGGGGTCTGAACTCTCTCTGGGCCTGGAGGGGGCGGGGAGGGTTTGAAGTTGGGGGGCGGGGCCTGTTCAGGTTTGGGGTTTGGCTGCTCTGGGAGGGGCAGGAGGGGGACGGGGGCTGGGGTAGAGGAGTGTCCAGGGAGAGTGGACGTCCGTCAGGTCTGGGTTCTGCTGGGGAGGCGGCCTAGCCCGAGTGGGGTAGATCAGCTCCTCCTGTGTGGCCCGTCTCCAGCCCTCTTTCCTCTCACATGCAAGGTGCCAGGGCTGGGGGAGGGGTGTGGGAGATGTCCCCGGGGCCCTGGGACGGGAATGTCACTGGTACATTTCCTTGCCCCAGGACAAAGCACCTTTCTACCCGAGCTCTGGCGCGTCCTGCCTCGCAGAGTTCACCGGTGTGTGAGGAGCAGGGCCCAGCCCCCAGCACGGGGTCAGCACCCCCCTTAGGCTCTGTGATACTGTGATGCCAGCCTGGAGGCGCTCACGGGAGGGGGCCACCGTGTCGCGTCGTGTCGGGGAGGGACGCCTGAGCCTGTCTGGCCCTAGGAGAGGAGGGGCTGGCCGCAGGTAGCAGACAGAGAGCCCAGGACACCCCAAGTGACCACAGGCGGCGGGCAGGACTTGGCCTTGGCACGGAGCCCGCCCTGGGCCGGTCCTCCAGCTCCCTGAGTGGCTGCCCAAGGGAACAATGACCCTTTCACGATGCGTCTCCTCCAGTCACAGCAACTTTGGCGCCGCAGGACAAAGGGGCTGTTTGATCATTGTTGGGCTGGATCAACAGCCCGCCCCGCCTGAGCCCGCTGCCCCCGCCCAGCCCAGGCTGCCCGGCCAGAGACCCCTCGCCCTCCTTCCTCTCCCTCTCCCTTTCTCCTGGCCCGGAGTGGACCACCTGAGGCCAAGACTTTCCACCCAGGACCCCTGTGTCCAGCAGCCCTGGACCCCAGCTCTGCCATCTTGCTCTGAGTCCTTGCTGGGCCCCTGCCTAGCCCCTGCCTAGCTCTGTTCGCCTTTGGGCAGGTCCCGGCCCTCCTTGGGTACCCGCCATGGAGAGGCCCAGGGCTTCCCAGGTTGGACTCCTCCAGCCTGGTCTCCAGATCCCTCGGTTACAGGCTGAGGGTCCATGCTTCCTTCTCTATTTGGCCAGGGTCTGCTAAGGGGAAGAGAGACGGGAGGCCTCGCTTTGCTTTTGCTGAAGAGGGCCTGGCCTGGGCACCAAGGCAGAAGCCGCGCCTCACACCCTCTGTGGTCAGAGCGAGGTGAGGACAGAGCTCGGGAATCCAGTCATCAGAGCCCGTACTGTAATCCCAGTACTTGGGAGGCTGAGATAGGAGGATCACAGGTTCGAGGAGGCCAGCCTCAACAACTTAGCGAGACCCTTTTTCAAAATAAAGAATAAAAAAGATGGAGGGTATGGCTCAGAGGTAGAATGCCCCTGGGTTTAATCCCTAGTAACCACCTCCAGAAGAAAGTATCTAGCCACCACACCCTCAGATCAGGGGCAGGGACAGGGTGGCCTCACCCTGGGTGCCCATGACCTTGGGCCTGCCAACAAGACGGTGTTGAGCTCACACGGAGTGGTGGGCTGGGCTGGGGGCTCCCTCTGCTGGGCTTCATCAGAGAGCTCTGCCAAGGCCGATGGGTCTGGGGATCACCCCAGGGAACATCTGCACAAATAAACCATTCAAGCAGTCAAGCATCCTGGCTCGAGTTTGTAATCCCAGTATTTGGGAGGCTGAGACAGGAGGATTACAGGTTCCTGGCCAGCCTCAGCAACTTAGTGAGGCCCTGTTTCAAAATAAAATAGGGCTGGGGGTGTAACTCAGAGGTAGAATGCCTTTGGGTTCAATCCTCAGTACCACAAAAAAATAATAAAAAATAAATTAGAAAATAAATAAACCATTCCAAAGCTGGACGTGGTGGGGCGCGCTTGTAACCCCAGTATTGGGGAAGCTGAGACCGGAGGATTCGGGTTTTCGACCAGCCTCAGCTACTTAGCGAGGCCCTTCGCAACTTAGTGAGACCCTGTTTCAAAATAAGAATAAAAAATAGGACTGGGGTGTAGCTCAGAGGTAGAATGCCCTTGGGTTCCATCCCCAGTACTGCAAGAAAAAAGAAAAAGAAAAAGAAAATAAATAAACCATTCGAGCATCCTGTTCTGGAGAGAGCTTCGTGCCTGGGTCTGTCTCACCCTTTCTGTGCAGCAGAGGCAGAGGCTGGACTTGGCGGGCTCCTTCAAACCCAGGACCCCAAGAGTGGGCCAAACCAGAAGGGCAGTCTCCTGATGTAGGGGAGGGAGGAACTTGGGGTGTGTGGGCTCCGTAGCCTCCCCCAGTTTGCAGCTACCCCAAGGCTCAGGGGCAAAGTGCCCATCAAATCCCCGGGGCAGATAAGGAGCAGAGCGACTCAGCAGCGGCGGGAAGGGAGCTGGAGCCTGGGTGGGCCGCCGCTGGGGCCTGGTCTCGGGCGGCCCCCCGGGTGCTGGGCGGTAGGCTAGCCGTGGAGGGCGGACGAGGCGGGCACGGTGAGGGAGCCCGCGGGGCCAGGCTCATTCTTTGGTGCCCGTCGCCGCCCAGCCCCGGGGCCGCCGGCCCTGCACGCACTTTGCCCGTTTTCCTGGCCTCGCTTCCTCTGACTAAGAGCAAAGAATCACCCCTTCAGGGAGCGAAGCCCTGGCGCCCATGATCAGGAAATGCCCAGCCCAGCCTCCCCGGAGCCGGCCTGCCTGGCACCCTCCGCTGGGCTCTCGGCCAGGGCGCATGGCAGGGGTGCTAGGCTCGGCCTGGGCCACCATCAGGCAGCCTGGCCCAGGGCCCCTCTGTCCCAGCTGCCAGTCTTGCTGACACCCTCACTCTCGAGTCTCCCCAGCCTGATCACACCCTGGGGGGTGTCCGGCCCCCAGCAGAAGGACAAGGCAAGCGGGGGCTCGGAGCAGGCCGCCTCCTTCCGTTTCCAGTTGGTCCCCAAATGGCGTCTGTCCAGGGAGCAGAGAGGTCAAGGCCGCCTCGCAGCCGCTTTCGGGGTACGGACAGGGGAGAAGAGCTAGAGCTTCGGGCAACCTCTGGATCCCCGGCAGGGCCTGAGCTCCCACGAAGCTCATGCTCGTCAGCCTCCAGCCCGGACCTCCAAGCCCAGCCTCCAAGATGGGCCAGCCGGAGGCAGAGGAGGCTGCGGAGGCCCAAGGGAGAGGCTCACCCGGCCCAGAGTTCTTCAGCAGCGCCAGGAGGCTGCAGCTCTGAATTCTGGCCCCAGACTTTCCCTGAAGGACCAGAGGCCAGCGGCCAGGTCCCTGCCCTCTCTGGGCCTCAGCCTCGTCCCTGGAGACCGCTCGCTGGCCGGACTCCTGTCGGGTCTGCCCTGGCCCGGACTCTCTGAGAGCTTGGATGGAACCTGCTAGACCAAACACACCAGCATCCATGAGCCGGCAGGCCAGGCCGAGAAGCACCCAGGAGGGGCTCCACTCCGCACTCAGACCTTGTCCTCACACACAGGGTCACTCTGAGAGGACACGAGGGTGCTCTGATGGCAGGGCCAGCTGCGATGTAGCTGGGTCAGGTGACAGGGTCCTCTTAGACCTGGCTGGAAAGGCCAGCCCCATGTGCCTCGTGTCAGCACTCACACAGCCATTCCAGCTGGGTTCCCTGGAATCCCAGTACCCCAGTACTTGGGAGGCTGAGACTGGAGGATCATAGGTTTGAGGTCAGCCTCAGCAATTTAGCAAGACCCTCAACAACTTGGTGAGACCCTGTTTCAAAAATAAAAAATAGCCAGACCTGGTGGCGCACGCTTGTAATAACAGTACTTGGGAGGCTGAGACCGGAGGATCCGGGTTCACGGTCAGCCTCAGTTACTTAGTGAGGCCCTCCACAACTTAGTAAGACTCTATCAAAATAAAGAATAAAAATTATAGGGCTGGGGGTGTAGCTCAGAGGTAGAATGCCCCTGGGCTTAATCCCCAGTACCTCAAAAAATAAGTAAATAAATAAAATAAAAAGGGCTGGGGTGGAGGGCAGTGTAGCTCAGAGGTAGAATGTCCCTGGGGTCAATCCCTAGTACAAAAAAAAAAAAAGTGCAAGCCGGGCGTGGTGGCGCACGCTTGTAATCCCAGCATTTGGGAGGCTGAAATCGGAGGATCTGGGTTCTCGGCCAGCCTCAGCTACCTAGTGAGGCCCTCCTCAACTTAGTGAGACCCTGTTTCCAAAAAAAAAGAATAAAAAATAGGGCTGGGGGTAGAGCTTGGAGGTAGAATGCCCCTGAGTTCAATCCCTAGTACCAAAAAAAAGTGCAGCCCCAGAGTGGTCGGCCTGGGACAGACAGGAGGCCGATCACAGCCCGGCCAGCAGCCTGCACCCCTGAAACTCTGTGTGCGCGCGTACCCCACTGCTGCCAGACTGCTGCCCCGCAGCTCCAAGCCGTGCAATCCAGGGCCGGCGCCCCCTTCTCCGGGCCTCAGCGGATGCCCTGCACAGCAACTTTAGCCTCCTTGAAGGCCAGGGAGCAAAAGCCCTGGAAAGGGCCACACGGGTGTCATCGCAGGCCGCAGTGTCCCCGTGGAGCGAGGCTGGCTTGCCGTCTGCCTTCCGAAGGGATCGGCTGCGTGACCCTCGGGCAGGTCACCTCCGCCTCTGGGACACCTGTCTCATCAGGTGTGGGGGAACTGCCAGGCCCTGGGGAGGCAGCTGGTTCTGGGTCGTGATGCGGGGTGGGGAGAGGTGGCTGCAGGGTTCCTAGGCACCGCTCCGCTGCTGCTGCTGCCGCCACACCGGGCACAGGGACGAGCGTCTGCCGGGATCTACCGTGATGGCTGTCCAAGCAGCCGCGCTGCAGGGTTTGCCCGGCTGTAGGACGGGGGGGATGGGAATGCTGCCTTCAAGTTGGGGGACACAGGCTTGGTGATCCCGCAGGAACTGGCAGGAGTGGGGTGCTGGGCCACTCTGCCCAGGGGCAGGGTCTGTCTGAGGAGGTGCCAGGGGCAGGTGCCCTCAGGCGTCTCTCGCCTGACAGCAGGACTCTGAATGCGACCCTCTGGGCCTGACCGTGAGCGAGGGGCGCCCTGGGGCCTCGGCCAGTGGCCAAGAGGCTCTACCAGACACCCTCTTCTCCCAGGAGGAGCCCCCACCCGGCATTTGGGGCCAGCGGTAACTGCAGCCCTGAGCTGAAGACCTCCCACCTGCTCACTGACTCCTGCACAAAGTCCCCGTTTTACTGTGAAGGTGGACGCTGAACTCCAAAGTGCAGTCACTTGGGGTGGGGGAAGGGGACCCCCGAAGCGCCAGCCCTGGCCTGGTAGGAGGGATGGAACAGAGGTGCTTTGTCCTGGGGTCAGCCCTTGTCCCTAAGCGGAAAGGTTTAGGGACAGAGCCAGCTCCAGGCCCATCTGCACAGACGCCCTCCGAGCCCAGCGGGGCTGGCATGGCCGCCTGCTTCCGGGAGCATGGGAGCTACGCACCCGGGCTGTGCCCTCTGCTCGGCCAGAGGTGCTGCCAGAGCGGGAGGGCTTGGCATCTGTAGGACCCGTGTGAGACTCCTGAGCCAGGCTGCCTCGGCCGTTCCCAAGTCCCCATGGCAGGTGCCCAGGAAGGCCGGTGGGGGGGCTGCGGGCCTCAGGACCCTGCCGCTGGCTCCTTCTGTCCTGGTGGAGCTCGGCTGGCGCCAGGCCCCGGGTATGGCTGAGCTTCCCGCCTGCGGCTGGGGCAGCGCCTCTCCCTCACATCTCCCCAGCTGCCTCATAACCCACCAAGGGCGAGGGAGCCAAAGGTGCTGGATGGAGGCCACGTGACACCTGGAGTCATAAGGCCTAAAAAGAGCTGGGTGGGCGTGGTGGCGCACGCGGGTAATCCCAGTACTGGGGAGGCTGAGACCTTGGAGGATCCAGGTTCTCGGCCAGCCTCAGCTACTTAGTGAGGCTCTCCAAAACTTAGTGAGACCCTGTTTCAAAATAAGGAATAAAAAATAGGGCTGGGGCCGGGCATGGTGGCGCATGCTTGTAATCCCAGCATTTGGGAGGCTGAGACCGGAGGATCCGGGTTCGAGGCCAGCCTCAGCTACCTAGTGAGGCACTCCGCAACTTAGTGAGACCTGGTTTCAAAATAAAGAATAAAAAAATAGGGCTGGGGGGTA
>PVLC010042234.1:0-13035 GCA_004027655.1 Graphiurus murinus
GTGGTGGCGCACGCTTGTAATCCCAGCATTTGGGAGGCTGAGACCGGAGGATCCGGGTTCGCGGCCAGCCTCAGCTACCTAGTGAGGCACTCCGCAACTTAGTGAGACTCGGTTTCAAAATAAAGAATAAAAAATAGGGCTGGGGGTATAGCTCGGAGGTAGAATGCCCCTGAGTTCAATCCCCAGTACCTCAAAAAAAAAAAAAAAAAAAAGCTTCTGTACAGCAAAGGAAACAAAGGGGTGAAGAAAAAATAGAATGTACAGAATGAGAGCAAATCTTTGCCAGTCATTCGTCTGACAAAGGGTTACTATCGAGAATAATAAAGAACTAGAAAAACTTAGCTGGGAGTGGTGCTGCATGCTTGTAATCCTAGTACTTGGGAGGCTGAGATACAAGCATCACAGGTTTGTGGCCAACCTCAGCTATTTAGTGAGGCTCTCTGCAACTTAGTGAGACCTTGTTTCAAAATAAAGAATAAAAAATAGGACTTGGGGTGTAGCTTAGAGGTAGAATGTCCCTGGGTTCAATCCCCAGTACCCCCCACCAAAAAAAAAAAAAAAAAACTTACAGAACAATTCAATTAGTAAATGGGCAAATGATTTGACTAGACATTTCACAAAAGAAGTACAAATGGCCAATAAATATATGAAAAGTGTTCGATATCTTTAGCTATCACAGAAATGCAAATCAAAACTACATTGGGATTCCATCCAAACCCAGTTAGAAAGGCAATTATATATTTAAAAAATGCCAGTGAGGTTACAGAGAAAAAGGAACTCATACATAGTATTGATGGAAATATATTTTAGCAGAGCCACAATAGAAAACAGTGTGATTTCTCAAAAAACTAAGGCTAGAACTACCATATGATCCAGCTATCCCACTTTTGGTTATCTATCCAAAGAAAATGAAGTCGGTATAACAAAAAGATACCTGCATACCCAAGTTTATTGCAGCACTATTCACAATAACAAGATATGGAATCAACCTAGGTGCCCATCAACAGATGAATGGATAAAGAAAATATAGTGTATATATACAGAATGGAGTATTAGTCAACCATAAAGAAGGATGAAATCCTACAGGAAAATGGGTAGAACTGGAAGACATCATATTAATTGAAACAAGCCAGACACAGAAAGACAACTATTACATGTATTCTGTCACATATGAAAACTAAAATTTAAAATAAGACCTGAAGCCAGATGTGGAGGCACACACCTGTAATCCCAGTACTTGGGAGGCTGAGATGGGAGCATCAAAGGTTCAAAGTTGACTTCAGCAACTTAGCAAAGCTCTCAGCAACTTACTGAGACCCTGTTTCCAAATAAATAAAATAGGGCTGGGGGTGTAGCTCAGTGGTAGAATGCCCCTGGATTCAATCCCCAGCATCTCCCTCACCACCCCCCAAAAAGAGCTGAAAACAGAAGAGGGACTATTAGAATTGGAAGGGTTGGGGGAAGAGGGACAGGAACAGGTAGGAAGAAGGAGGGTAGATAGATCAAAGCTTGTTATATGCATGTATGATGGAAAGGACACAGTGAAACCCATTCATTTGTACAATTAATGTGTTGATAATTATAATATAAAGAGATAATTTTAAAACAATACATATTTGTTCGAACACCAAAGTGCTGATTCTGTGTGTGTGTGTGTGTGTGTGTGTTACTGGGGATGGAACCCAGGGGCATTTTACCTCTGAGCTACACCCTCAGCCCTGTTTTATTCTTTATTTTGAAACAGGGTCTCACTAAGTTGCAGAGAGCCTAAGTAGCTGAGGCTAACCACAATCCTGCAATCCTCCCGTCTCAGCCTCCCAAGTACTGGGATTACAAGCGTGTGCCACCACATCCAGCTAGAGTGCTGATTTTTAAAAACTCTTAAAACCTTATTGATGCATCACTTTTTCCCATTAAAAGATGATAGGATGCAGCCGGGCGTGGTGGCGCACGCTTGTAATCCCAGCATTTGGGAGGCTGAGACCAGAGGATCCACGTTTGAGGCCAGCCTCAGCTATTTAGTGAGGCACTCCGCAACTTAGTGAGACTTAGTTTCAAAATAAAGAATAAAAAATAGGGCTGGGGGTGTAGCTCGGAGGTAGAATGCACCCGAGTTCAATCTCCAGTACTGCAAAAAAAAAAAAAAAAAAAAAAAAAAAATGATAGGATGGGATGGGAGTATAGCTCAAAGGTAGAATGCCCCTGAGTTCAAAAAAAAAAAAAAGACGAAAGTGAGCGATGATCTAAATGGAAGAAAACACGAAGTTAGAGAAAATATGACCATAAGTACCATCAACAGGTTGTCTCGAGGCCTTTCCCATTTGGTGGAGGCAAGTTCAAAGTCGCCGATCGGCTTCTCACTGCCAGTGCACTCTGGCTCATGCTTCACTGTCCACATCACAGACCCATCATATGCTCACAAGAAATCTAGCTATTCTAAGACTAGACTTCTCTGGGTCCTCTCTTACAGGGCAGCTTCTTTTTTTTTTTTTTTTTTTTTTTTTTTTTTTTTTTTTTTTTTTTTGATTTATTTATTTTTTTTGGCACAGATTTTTTTTATACATTTCTTGAGTACAACAGGGTTACATAGACATTTATGCCATATCAATCATTGTCAGATCACAAATAGCACCACTTCTTCGTTTTACACGTATAGCCCACATTCTTAACATAGCCTGGTAAAGTAAACTTTCTAGAGTCATAAAACCATACTCCTTTAGGGTCATATCTTTACTTTCCAAGAAGTAGGAGCATCTTTCATCTATGCATCCTAGGGGCAATCTCCAGACTTCAAGACGCCAATATAGCCATAGCAGAAGAGTCAGTATAATTGCTCATATATGCAGATAGCAACTGCCAGGAGGGAAAGGGCCCAGATGGGCTCCCACAACTCCCCCGTTTTATTTTAAAATGCACAAAGTGCTGGGCGTGGTGGTGCACGCTTGTAATCCCAGCATTCGGGAGGCTGAGACCGGAGAATCCAGTTCGAGACCAGCCTCAGCTACCTAGTGAGGCACTCTGGAACTTAGTGAGACTCGGTTTCAAAATAAAGAATAAAAAATAGGGCTGGGGGTATAGCTTGGAGGTAGAATGCCCCTGAGTTCAATCCTCAGTACTGCAAAAAAAAAAAAAAAATGCACGAAGGACTGTGCCTGTCTTAGGTCGTTTCCTACCAGGTGCTTAATCTTACCCATCATGGGGTCTCGATGAGTCATTCAACGAGCCTACAGGGCAGCTTCTAACCAGCTATAGTATTTCATATAGCTGTCTCTTAAAGGGTATGGCAAGCTGGGTGTGGTGGCGCACGCTTGTAATCCCAGCATTTGGGAAACTGAGACAGGAGGATCCAGGTTCATGGCCAGCCTCAGCTACTTAGTGAGGCACTCCGCAACTTAGTGAGACCCTGTTTCAAAATAAAGAATAAAAAATAAGACTGGGGGTGTAGCTCAGAGGTAGAATGCCCCTGGATTGAATCTCCAGTATGGCAAAATAAAAAGATATGGCAATGTGGAAAACTGAGAAAGCTTTGAATGTGCAATCCAATGCCACAAAGTTTAAATACACAACTCAGAACAGAGGTGGCATTTGTTTCAAAACCACATGAAATTGATACTGGTTTCCAAAAAGATTCTTCTAGAATGTGGCTGAGACAAAGCTGTTTTATTAAGTACTGGTGTATAGCCTATGGGTTAGCCTGAGATGTCTATTACTTAATGATTTTAGGGCTCTAATGTTAGATGTCTTTGAATAATAAATACTTCGTAGGCCAATGGTGATGACAGAATGAACTATTAGAGAGACTTTATTCAATTACAATATGCTTACCCTACATAAATTTCTATTTCTTTTGAAAGGGAAGTAATTATTACAGCCACTTCGTAGAACTGCCACTCTATTCACTTAATAGGCTCATGGAAAAGAATTTTTCAGCCAGGCATGGTGGCACATGCTTATAATCCCAGTACTTGGGAGACTGAGACAGGAGGATCACAGGTTCCAGGACAGCCTCAGCAAGTAATTAGACTCTCGTCAACCTAGCGAAAACGTGTTTTCAAATAAGAAATAAAATTGGGCTGGGGATGCAGCTTGAAGGTAGAATGCCTCTGGGTTCAATCCCCAGTACCACAAACAAACAAACAACAAAAAAAAATTTCAATCTAAGGCCACTATTCTGACATTGGCAATACTTTGTTCAAAGGTACCTTTACATCCCCAGGTAAAGTAACAAAATGACAATTTTCATGATGGAAAAGACCTTAAGACCAACTAGAGAAATCCCCTTGTTTTGAAAAGGGGGCAAAATAGGCCCAAATAGACCAAATGACTTAGCTAAATTCATAGAGCAAGTGGTGGCAGAGCCAGGCTGGCTGACCCTCAGCGGTCCCAACTGCCTGGTGAACACCAACTAAATTCACTGCTTGTTTGTGTTCCAGGAGCTAAACACATTTAGTTTATACAGCAAACGTTAGTCACATTGACCAATGCCTAGCCTCAAGCTTTCCACCTTAGTTTCACAGGTAGTCCATTCTATTTATCTGCCAAGATACAAAATTGTTTCCTGGCTTAGAGTTTGCTATAAAACAGCACTAACACCATTTAATTACAGTAATTAAGAAGTAAAATTCTTTCTTAAAAATGCGCAAGTAACTAAGTGCTGGGAAGATGGTATGTAATAGACAAACTAGGCTAGAATTACTCTGAGATCAAAGCATCAATGGCTTTTTCTAGTGCAAGTAACAATCTCCACACAACTGTTCTTCGTAGAGAGCTGGGAAGCCAAGATTCTAGAATATAGTGCACCAACTGCAGATATAAGAGGCAGAGTGGGAACATGCCAAGCAAGAACGATATGTTCATTAAATTCAACAGATGAAAACAATTTCTAAGTTAACATCTTGTGGTGGGACTTAAAACATCCATATGTTTTGTATCTGGAAGTTTAAAAAAAAAAAAAAGCATACTTCATACTTCAGCTTCTTTGTAAAACATACTTGATTTAAAAAGAATTTTTTTTAACACAGCTTGTATCTCAAAAGCTGTGTCAGGAGCACGAAATCTTATCAGGGAGTTTCTCAATCTAAGTAGCAGAAAATCCAAAGTAAGAAAGGCAAAATCAGGCAAGAGCCTTCTTTTTAGATATAATTCACCAGGCACCATAATTGCTCGAGGCTGCATCCTTGCGCACAGAAACACCAGCAGGAGTCACAGATTGCCCTGACAACCACTCAGCCAGCCAGGGTGCTGACAGCAGCGATGCTGCCACTGGAACATGATCATGGACGCCAGGCCAGGATCACTAGGACACTCAGCCAAAGAAAATACAATATGCTCCAGCTCGCTTGTGCCTCAGACGAAATGTGCTCCCGAAAAAACAATTCTGCTCCACTAAACATATCCATGTCAACAAACTGTTTTCCTTTTTTTCCACCCACAACACATTCACTGGCAGACAATTATCCACCTACAATAGGAAGGAAGAGAGCTGTGTACTTTTTAAAGTCATTAAATCCTTCTATAAGGAGGGTTGATAATTTCAGAAAATCGTAACTGGGAATGCTTGCAGGCTAGGATTTTTTGAACTGCCAGGCAGAGGACACCACCCCACCCCACCCCGCCCTTTCCTGTCTGCTTTCATAGGTTTTAAGGGTCTGAATGTTTGTGGGGAAATATATAGATATAATACTTGTCTTTAGCCACAGGACATTTCATATCAAGCAAGACAACCACAAACCAGTGAGACCTTAAGAATGAAAAATGTCCCTATAGTAAGGTAATTTGATTTGCAGGAAATGATTTAGTGGTCCTGGCTAAACCTTTTAAGAAGCCAGGATATTTCCATCAGTTTCTTTATGATAAGATTTTAAAGCTTTATATAAAGAGGAAACTCACAGGGGCAGTTAATTAAATAGGTAAAATTCGGGAGGGGGAGTTAATTTATCAGAATAGGTAAAATGATGGAAGCATTTTCACTTTTTTTTTTTTTTTTTTTTAATATACTGGGGATTGAACCCAGGGGCATTCCACCTCTGAGCTACACCCCCAGCCCTTTTTTAAAGACAGGATCTTGCCAGGTATGGTGGCCCACGCTTGTAATCCCAGTACTTGGGAGGCTGAAACAGGAGATCTAAGTTCATGGCCAGCCTCAGCTACTTAATGAGGTCCTCCACAACTTAGTAGACCCTGTTCCAAACTAAAGAATAAAAATAGGGCTGGGGGTGTAGCAGTAGAATGCCTCTGGGTTAAATCCCCAGTACCAAAGTGGGGGGGGTAGGGGTAGAGGATCTTGCTAAGTTGCTAAGAGTCTCACTATGATGCTGAGACTGTCCTCGAACCTGTGATCCTTCTGTCTCAGCCTCCCAGCTGAAGTATTTTCACTTCTGAAGTTCTTTATAGAATTTTTATAGCATGGAGAGCTGACTTAAGTTTGCAAATTAGAAACATTCAAATGAAAGACTTCTTAAGATGATTAATTAGCTACAGCCAAAATACTAACCACTCTTCCACTATCATTAGGCCTAAATAAGCCCCACAACATAATTTTCTACTTTTAAAAAGGCATTTGCATTCCTGTTGGACAAGCATAGAATCACTACCCCCCCCCCCCAAGGATAGCATCAGATGGGAGATACAGAGAAAGGAGCTTGATCATTTGAGAAAGGGCAGCCAATCCTAGGATCCATCACAATGCTTCCCAATGTCAAAGGGCTGGGATGTGACTCTGGCACAGTGCTTTCCTGGCCTGTGAGAGGCCCTGGGTTCGATCCCCAGCCCTGCAAAAACAATCACGCGTGTTTAAATGGTGTCTGGTTAAAGAATTGTATTGGGTTGTTGTAGTGTTTAGTATGCCTCTGGGAAATGGAACACTTAAAAGTACAATTTTTAAAGCCTCTCTCAAGTACTTACTAAATCTACTATTTTACATTTTAAGGAGTTTGCCCCTTAGGTACTGGGAAGAAAATGGCCTTCTTCATTCGCTTTCAAACATTCAGGGAGAGCATTTAAAAAATGTAAACATTTCCTTAATCAATCCCAAGCTCTGAAACTCCGAGATAGTAGGAGAGGAAAAAAATAAAGTAAAAAAAATTAAAAAACTGCCAAAAGAAATAGGAAGTGAAAGTAAGAAGAGTTCTCACATTGCTTACTTTTTGTTTTTCTTTCACACTGCTGAAAGATTTTCTTAAAAAGCAAACAAACAACTGTCCCTTAACAATCTAAAACTAATCTAATAATGGGGGGGGGGGGCGGTAAAACTCAAACTCCCTACTGGCCCCCGGCCCGGGAGGGCTGCGGGGTGCTGCCAGGCTCCATCAGCGCCCGAGCTAAGTCAGCACTGCGTGCACTCTTGGGTGCAGCGCCTCCACCCAGACCCCGGCACGGCCCTGCGGGGCCAACTGTTACTCATCAGCCTGACTCACCGGCTCCCGGGCTCGGAGCCCGCGCGAGCCTCTTCCCGGCACGAGGGGGGCGCCGCCGCTCCCCACCTGCCCGCGGCCCCCGCCCGGCCCACCTGTGGGCGCCCCGCCCGCCGCTTCCCTCCTTACCCGGGCCGGCCGCAGGGGCGCGGGGCGCGGGGGCCGGAGGGCCCGGGGCAGCATCTTGCACGGCGGCGGCGCCTCCTCCCAGCGCAGCTCAGCGCAGCCCGCCGAGGGCGCGGCCAGGGTGTGTCGCCTCCCCGCTGGAGGTTTCTTCCCTCCTGGGCCTCGAGGGGCGTCCCTTCCCTCTGACGGCCTTCTAGCGAGTCCTGGTTCTGGGACCTCTGTGCCTCGAGCGCGCGGAAGAGACGGTGAGGCGGGGCTTGCCAAGGCTCCGCCCCTCAGCGGCCTCCGAGGCCGGGATCCTCCAGACTCAGCCTCCCAAGTACTGGGATCCAGGCTGCGCCACCACGCCGGGCTCGGCTGGCTTCTCTTTTCAAGCACGGTCTTAACTGAAGGAGCTACGGAACCTAGTCTTCCCAACTGGGAAATGTCTTGCCTTGGAGAGTTTATCAAAAACAATCATAGGCCGTTAAATAACCCAAGACAAGCATTCACACGGTTTGCTCACATAGGGTTGTTAAATAAAAATACAGGATACCCAGTTAATTTGAATTTCTGAAAAACAACGTACATAGGTTTTATTTATTTATTTATTTATTTATTTATTTATTTATTTATTTATTTATTTATTTTGCGATACTGGGGATTGAACTCAGGGGCATTCTACCTCCAAGCTATATCCCCAACCCTATTTTTTTTTTTTTTAAAGTGGAGTATCTGGGATATACTCATACCAAATTATTTGACGTTTATCTGAAATTCAAATTAACCAGGCATCCTGTATTTATTTGCTAGGCCTGAGTCCATGAGTCGAAGTTGGCAAGCGATGCAACAAGTGGCAAATCCTCCTTATGATGATCTCCTTTCTTAATTGAAAAAAGAATTGGAAGTTTCTATGACAGTAAAAAGTTTACCGCTGAAGCCAAGGGAAACCTGAAGGAACCCGCTGCTCTTAGTTGATGAGTGGAGCCTCTGACCTCACCTGCTCCTCGTTATTTGCCTTTAGTGAATGGGTAGATAACGCCTCTCACCTGTGGGTCAAGATGATCTCACTGATACCCGAATAAGCTCTGGGTCGGCTTCACCTGCTCTTAGGTCGCCTCCAATCAGCTTTCCCTACTCCACAGCCCATGTATATCCCCAAACTCTAGGCTCCGGGAGGCAGATTTGAGAAGTGTTCTCCAGTCTCCACAGCCTGGCCACCTGGTGAATAAACTCCACCTCTCCCTCCTGTGACTGGCACAGGAAAAGAGCCCTGTTCGGAAACATCGGCGACAAAAATTGGCAAACCGGGCGCCGTGGTGCACGCTTGTAATCCCAGTACTTGGGAGGCTGAGACAGGAGGACCACAGGTTCCAGGCCAGCATTAGCAATTTAGTGAGACCATAAACAGCTTAATGAAACTGTCTCAAAAATTTAAAATAAAGGAAAAAAGGCTGGGTTCGGAGGTAGAATGCCCCCTGGGTTCAATCCCCAGTAAAATAAATAAACCTCCCCAAAACAAATATGCAAAAAATCTGATTGGAGCCAGGCATGGTGGTGGATGCTTGTAATCCCTGTATTTGGAGGCAGAGACAGGAGGATCACAGGTTCAAAGCCAGCCTCAGCAATTTAGGCTCTGAGCAACTTAGCAAGACCCTGTTTCCAAATCTGGGGTTCTATTCTCACAAAAACAAACCCCTGATTGGCAATGTTTTAACTGGCATCTCTCTGTTTCAAAAGACAATTGCAGCTGGGCGTGGTGGCACATGCTTGTAATCCCAGCATTTAGGAGGCTGAGACCGGAGGATCCCAGGTTCGCCGCCAGCCTCAGTTATCTAGTGAGGCACTCCGCAACTTAGTGAGACCCTGTTTCAAAATAAAGAATAAAAAATAGGGCTGGGGGTATAGCTCGGAGGTAAAATGCTCCTGAGTTCAATCCCTAGTACCACAAAGAAAAACACACACACACACACACACACACACACACACACACACACACACACAATTGCCCTGGGTGGATAGTAATACTTTAAACATTACTTTAACATGGGAAGGTAAATCACTTTACCTGAGTCTCTTCCTTCTATGAACCTCCTCTTTGTTTTGTTTTGTTTTTGTTTTTGTTTTTGTTTTTGGAGGAAGGGAAACTGAGAAGACAGGTCCATTTTGCAGCTCAAAACCTGGACCCAAAAGCAGGATCAGGAAACTGCTGAGCAGGCACTGCAGACACAAGACAACAGCCTCCACAGAGCCACCCAGCGCGCGCACACACACATACACACATCCTTGGTGCAATCCAAACTTTACCATAACGAGGACTCTTGGTGAGACAAAACAATTACTCGATGTGCGATGCTCCTAAGTGCTCCTGAGCACATTACAGCCCATTTACAATGAAATCTCTGACCGCCCTTGACTTTCCAAAAAAAAGTTTCATTAAACGTTTTATTGAGGTATAACTTACATAATTTCCACTCAGTTAAAAATGTACAATCAAGTGATTCTTAGCAAATTTATGTTATGCAACAATCCCCACATTCCATTTAGGACATCTCCATCACCCCAAAAAGATTCTTTGGGTTCATTTGCATCACTCCACTGTCCCACCTCCAGCCCCAGGCAACTACTAATCTACTTTGTCTTTCTAGATTTACCTCTTCTGGACATCTTCTATAAATGGAATTGCACTTTTTTTTTTTTTTAAGGCTGTTCCAATACTCTTTTGCCTTTCTTAGTCTTGAGGCCTCTAATCCTTGCCCTTGACACAAGAACTTCCTATCTTTGCATACTGCTATCCTAGCTGGCCCACAACTCCTGGACTATTCCTGACTTACATCTGCTTTACATTTTCTTGTTATACCTCTTCCTTTCCACAAAGAAACAAGGAAATTTTCAAAAGAAAACTTTCCACAAGGAAACATCCAATTTATTTATTCATTGTTGACTAAATCTAATTTAAAGCAGGTACTGTACTAGGCACTCTACATAAAGATTAATACAGCCCAGCCAGGTGCCAGGATGCAGGCCTGTCATCCCAACTACTCAAGTGGCTGAGGCAAGAGGATTGGAAGTTCAAGGCCAGCTTCAGCTACTTAGTGATACCCTATTTCAAAACAAAAAAATGAAAAGGACTAGGGGTATAGCTCAGTGCTAGAATGTCTCTGGGTTCAAGTACTGCAAAATATAAATAATTAACTAAAATAAATAATTTATTAAAATAAGTTTTTTAATCAAAATACAAAATCTATCTGGGGAGGGAGATAGTACAAATGAAACAGCGTGGCACGTGCTACCCAGTGGGCAGGGACTAAGTGCCATGGGAGACTGGAGGAGCCTCGCTAGCACTGAGAGCTCAGGTGTCTGCACAGTTCACGCACCGTGACACAAACAAGCTTACTTTCAGCTCTTCCAAGGCATGGGGGTGGAGAGGGCGACAGAGCAATGTGTTCAAATGGTTATATGTTTCATCAGTTTTTTTGTGTGTGTGGTACTGGGGATTGAACTCAAGGACATTCTACCTGAGCTACACCACAGCCTGATTTTGAAACAGGGTCTCACTAAATTGCTGAGGCTGGTTTTGAACCTGTGATGCTCCTGTCTCAGCCTCCCAAGTACTGGGATTACAGGTGTGTGTTGTCTTGTTTCAGTTATTTAACTAGAAGACCATGTCTCTAAACTCTCCAATCATCCTTCTGTCACACAAACCCTCATGACAGGAGGCTTTCCCAAAATTAACAATAAGAACTGGTACAAATTACTAATTATGAGTTGTAAAGCTTGGAATTTTTTTTTTTTTTTTGGTGTTGGGGATTTAAATCAGGGGCATTCTACTATCTCCCTGGTACACCCCCTTTTTAGTTTTCATTTTGAAAGAGGGTCTCACTAAGTTGCTGAGGCTAGCCTTGACCTTGTGATCCTTCTGGAATTTAAATAACACATTAATATTCATTGATTAAACAGGAAATAAGTGGTATCAGAATTATTTAAAAAACAGGATGTAAACAAGCCAGGCGTGGTGGCATACACTTGTAATACCAGTACTTGGGAGGCTGAGACCGTAGGATCTGGGTTTGTAGCCAGCCTCAGCTACTTAGTGAGGCACTCCGCAACTTAGTGAGACCCTTAGTCTTGAGGCCTCTAATCCTTGCCCTTGACACAAGAACTTCCTATCTTTGCATACTGCTATCCTAGCTGGCCCACAACTCCTGGACTTTTCCTGACTTATATCTGCTTTACATTTTCTTGTTATACCTCTTCAAGATAAAGAATAAAAAATAGGACTGGGGGTATTGCTCAGAGGTAGAACGCCCCAGAGTTTAATCTCCAGTACCACAACAAAACAAAACAAAACAGGATGCAAACAAAAGCATTTAATATTAAAACCTTCATTACTCAAGAAAATGTAGTCTTCAATACACTTACTAGAAAATACAAAAGGTTGAAAATAAACTAAGCTTATAATCAAAACTAGAAAAACAGCCGCAAAAATAAACCTAATGGAAGTAATGAGAAGGAAATGATAAGGGAAGTAGATAACAAATCAAATATCCTCTTCTCTTCATCTATAGCGACCACTCCTCCCCACAAACTCCCCCTTAGGAGTTCAACTAAGGGGGGGCTTTGGGTAGGGATATAAGACACACTGGGTTCTTCCTCAGGTGTGCTCTCTCACATACCTGGAAGCACCCTTTTTCACAAAAAAGTAAAATCTCCTTGCCAAGCAATTTTCGAACACATGCCTTCTCTCTCTCTCTCTCTCTCTCTCTCTCTCTCTCTCTCTCTCTCTCTCTCTCTCTCTCTCTCTCTCTTTTTCTTTCTTCTTTTTTGCAGTCCTGGAGATTGAACTCAGGGGATATTCTACCTCTGAGCTACAGTGCCAGCCCTGTTTTTTATTCCATTAAGTTGCATAAGTCCTCACTAAGTAGCTGAGGCTGACTGTAAACCTGTGATCCTTCTGTCTCAGCCTCTCAAGTACTAGGAATTCAAGCATGCACCACCATGCCTGGCTACGTGCCTTTTCTTGATGCCATGAAAAGTAATTTCTAATAATTTGGCTGCCCAACTCGGAGCATAGCACCTCTTCAGGGTGGTGAAGATCACTTCTTCTTAAGGGAGATGCGTCCTGCCACCATATTGTGGTAGCCTTGGGACAAGGGGGACCCACGACCTCTGGAGAAAGTGACAAACAAGCAAAAATTGCAAGGCAATGTGGAAGGGCTTACCAGAATTCATCCACTGCAACCTGAAATCCACATGATGAGGTAGCTTAGAAGTGGAATGTTAGGTAGAAGGAGGTATCGGGAGAATTCATAAAAATACAGTTTTTAGCCTTTTTAAAAAATCTGGAGAGTAAAGCTACTCCACCCCCTTGGAAGTTTCTCTTTGTTTCTTTACCGCCAAACTTCGGAAGAGCCCAGCCCACCTGAGCAGCACACACCTGAAAAGAGGAGGAGCCAGCTTTTCTGTGACCTGCCCTCACCTGGAGCCCAACCTATCGATTACTTGGAACTTGAGAGAG
>PVLC010042235.1:0-13035 GCA_004027655.1 Graphiurus murinus
CTTCCTGTTGACAGAAAACATTGATCATATTGATTTTTGATCAGGTCACATTCCCTGCCCATGAGTTGTAGCATGGTAGTGACATTAACCTGCTGGGGAAACTCACTGAGATGACAAAAGCAGGAAATGAGAAGTATGCAACTCAGCAGCTGTAGTGGTGCCAACATCATCACTGCCATCATCATCGGCCTCCTTTATCGCCAGCTTTTGTATAGTACATTGTTCTGCAATTTAAAGAATGCTTCTAGCTGGGCAGGGTGGTCCATGCTTGTAATCCCAGTACTATCTGGGAGGCTGAGACAGGAGGATCTCAGGTTCAAGGCCAGCCTCAGCTACATAGTGAGGCCCTCTGCAACTTAGTGAGACCCTATTTCAAAATAAAGAATAAAAAATGGATGGAGCTGGGGGTGTAGCTCGGAGGTAGAATGCACCTGGGTTCAATCCCCAGTACCGAAAGAAAAAAAAAATGCTTTCATATCTAGCTTGTTATCTAACCTCCCAACAAAAGATAGTTACCAAGACAGGTGTAGTGGTGCATGTCTATAATCCCAGTACTTGGGAGGCTAAGACAGGAGGATCATAGGTTTGAGGACAGACTCAGCAATGCAGCGAGACTCTTAGCAACCTAGCAAGACCCTGTTTCAAAATAAAACAATTTAAAAAGGGTTGGGAGTAGAGCCCAGAGGTAGAATGCTCCTGGGTTCAATCACCTGTACAAAACACATACACACACACACACACACACACACACACACACACACACACGGGAAAAAAAAAGACAAGTACTATTATCCCCCCAACCCCTTTTACAGATAAAAGAAATTAGACTTGAGGTTAGACAGCAAAATGTGGCAGATTAGAATTCTTCTAATCTGAAATATCATGCTCTTCCTACTACAGAGTTCAGACTTTTAGACTGGAATGAAATTCCCCATCCTCTTCCCTCTCTGTTTCTCTTTTGTTCCATTAAAGAATTCTCAAGAAGCCTGTTTTTTTGTCTGAAGGCTATAATACACCCAACATGATTCTGCAGATTAAATGATATCTCTAGCTGGAAACTTTTTATGGGGTATGTAAGACAGATTATACAGAAAAGGACCCAAGTAGATTTGGGCCTCTCTGTGTGATCAAACCATCTCCCATCCCTGCCCTACAGGGAAGCAGAATGGAGTCAAGCTTCAGCTTCACTCACGGGGCAAGCTAGTTAGAAGGAATGCAGTCTAGGGCTTCTTACCCAGTCCACTATTTCTCCACCCTCCAACCTGATTCCTGCCCTTTGCTTTGCAGCTGCCCAGGCAGCCAACATTTGTTACATCACCAGCACATATTCCAGCTGTGCCCTTGAAGATATTGTGGCCTCTGCTCCCAGGGGCCTCCGATGGTTCCAACTCTATGTGCAGTCAGACTGGCAGATCAACAAACAGCTGATCCAGAGGGTGGAATCCCTGGGTTTCAAAGCTTTGGTGATAACTGTGGATGCACCTGTAATTGGCAAAAGGAGACAGGACATAAGAAACCAATTGGATTTCCAGAACTTAAGTCTAAAAGGTCCTCAATCAACTACAAAGGTAGGAAAGACACTGGAATCAATAGGCAAGAATTATAGAAGGCAAAATTCCTCCCTTCTGTCCTCCTTTCCTCTTGTCTTCCTTTCCACAAATATTGATTGCATGCCTGTCCCGTGCCAGACACTGGGGATACAGTAGTTCAAAAAGAAGCTCTGGCATCTGCTCCCCAAAGCTTCCAGACCAGCAGAACATAAGGCCAAATGTTCTCAGCCTTGGAGCTGCCTGACTTGTCACCAGAAATGTTCAGGCCAGGACTGGATGCTAAGAGATCAGAAAGTTCTGAAGTCATCTTGCATTTTTTACTTCATAGCATAGTTAGAAAATGATCATATTAGCTGGGTATGGTGGCTCACGCTTGTGATCCCAGTACTTGAGAGGCTGAGACAGGAGGATCGCAGATTAGCGGCCAGCCTCAGCCACTTAGTGAGGCCCTCCACAACTTAGTGAGACCCTGTTTCAAAATAAAGGATAAAAAATAGGGTTGGGGGTAGAATGCCCCTGGGTTAAATCCCCAGTATCACACACACACACACACACACACACACACACACACACACATACACACACACAAAATCATGTTAGATGACACATAAATAAATCAACTCTCTGAAGAGAGTGTTCATGCCCCACTCTGCTGCCTTAAAAACTAAGAAGTAGTATCTCTGAAAACTTAAAACCCATCACTGGAGCAGCAGGGTGCAGCAGCATACCTGTATGGGATCTTTTAATTAAGTGGCTACAATGGGCACTTCCTTTGCTAAAATCCAACACTTGGATAGAATGCCCTGGAGGGGCAAAGCCATGGTAAAATTGGAATCCCTTGGCTGTAATAGAGGTAGTCGTGACAGCCTGTTCAGCCCATGCACAGCTGTGATATTTAGCCAAGACACTTGACAGTTCTCCTTAACCACAAATTGGCCTTGAGGTGCTCTGGAATCTTTATCTCAGATTCCACAGGCGCATTGGGATTTATAGATATTTTGATGTCCATGGTAAATATTTATTGGGTAATATCTGATTTAGGATTCTTAAGGTGTTGTTTATGACTTAGCCTGTGAATATCTCAACCATAAAATGTCAAACTGACCTATAAATATTTTTTTGCTTATTTATCTCATGTGCTAAACTTTGAATTTTTTTTTAGAGACTCTGTCTTATTTGTCTCAGTGTCACCAGATCTTGGCACATTTCCTGAGCATGGGCATGATCAATGGTTAATGAGTAAGCAACTGAAGTAGAAATTCCATTAAACAAATTCTGTTAGGAAAGAGAGATAGAAGCGTTATTGGGTTTCATTGCTTCTCTTATCAAGCCTTTAAATGACGGTTCTCAGCCGGTCATGGTGGCTGAGAACCATGTTTGTAATCCAAGTACTTGGGAGGCTGAGACAGGAGGATTACGGGTTCGAGGTCAGCCTCAGCAACTAAATGAGACCTGCAGCAACCCAGCAACACCCTGTTTCAAAATAAAGATGATTGGAGACATAGCTCAGAGGTAGAACATCCCTCAGATCGATCCCCAGTATCACACACACAAAAAAAATTAAAAATTAAAGGACAGCTGTCCAAATGTGTCTCACCTTTGAAATGGGTCAAGTGGTCTTGCAGGAGGTCAGGACTAAGATTTACCTTCTTATTCTCCACAGAGAAATTCTCCACCTCTTCTCCAGGTGTCTCACATAAGCTCATCTTTCTGCTGGAATAATCTCTCCTGGCTTCAGAGCATAACTCAACTGCCCATTATCCTTAAAGGGATTTTGACAAAAGAAGATGCGGAGTTAGCAGTGAAGCACAATGTCCATGGCATCATTGTGTCTAACCACGGCGGGAGGCAGCTTGATGAGGTTCTCGCATCAGTAAGTAGGCTGACTTCACAAGGGGGTGTACTTAGGAGTACGTGTGTCTGTGTCACGGTGCTCTGTGCAACCGGGCATGTTCCCCTCTTCCTGACCACACGTGATCCCTCTGCATCTTAGGGACTGCTAGTCATTAATAACAATCAGGTGTGTACCAGGCCATTTTTTACAAGTTTTAACACATATTATTTCTAGTCTTCTGTGAGTGCTTTGAGATAAAGATATCCCTACTGTACAGATGGAGATATTGGAGTTTGGAGACATCAAGTAACTTGTCCAAGTTCACACATACAGTAATAAGTGGTCAAGAGAGATGTTCCAGAGGCACTGAGGTCTCACTTTCTGCAGGAAGCATTCAGCTTGAAGCTTCCATGTCCGCAGGAAGCCTGATCGTTTCCCATCTGACAAATCCTAAGAAGAGGCAGTGCCTCACATACGCGAATACATAACTGTCTTTCACAATAAGAACAAAACAAAGAAAAACCACCCTAATGAATCCTTTGCTAAAATCTGTAACAGCCTACAATTTCCTTCCCTAACTCATGAATTTATGTTCATTGTAGATGGAGTTTAGGGAGGAGGAATATGAAGAGGAGAGAGACAGGGAAAGAATCTTTGAAAGGGAATTAGCTACTAGTTAATTTTTATGGAGATGTGTATGCTATCTTTTTTCGAAAGGTTGTCCTATTGATGACTGACTCATTTTAAGAGAGGGAAGTAAGTCTTTTCCCTCTTAAGTTTTTTGGCCTTTTAATTATATAAGTAAAACATGCTCACTGCAGATAAATTATAAAATACACATGAGGAAAAAAGAAAAAGATAAAAATTACCCTTAATTTCATCACTATCATTGTGTCAATATTTTAGTATTTCTCATCATCAACTTTTTAATGCAACTATAACTTTTTTTGTTTAAAAAACTATACATATTATTTCGTAATTTTCTTCTTTTCACTTAAGAGTGTACGAGGAACAGCTTTTTGTGTCCACATATATGCTCCTCTTATTTTTAATAACATGTCATATGAATGAACAACTTATACAATCAATCTCCTATTGTTGAACTTTTTTTTTCCTTTGGTACTGGGGATGAAACCCAGGTTCATTCTACCTCTGAGCTATACTCCACGCCCTTTTTATTTTTTGTTTTCAAACAAGGTGTTGATAGGTTGCTGAGGCAGGCTTTGAAATTGTGGTCCTCCTTTCTGAGCCCCCCAAGTACTGAGGTTATAGGTATGCGTCACCTCATCTGGCTGTTGGACATATTTTAAACAATGCATCAGTGACTATTCTCAGAGTTAAAGTCTTTAGCATATTCCCATTCACTTCTTTACCATAACTTTCATGAAGTAGAAATACTTCAATGGCCAGTTGATATGTCCCAAGACTCGTGATGCTTGGAGGTTTCAGATGTCAACCACTCATCTCCTGGCCACCAGGCTCAGGCTGGTAGAGATCAGGTAGAGGAATGGAGGGCCCATGTGATGAACAGAAGGTGCACCTTACTGTGGCTCTCTGGTAAGAGCTGAGTTGAAGGATGTTTCCCATCCCATCTCTTAACCTGTGTCCTTGGAGACAGTGGATCTACAGAGCTGAGTCCCTGTGAGGATGCCCACAAGCCTACTTCACACATCTAGTCATTGGCAGAGCAGGGACTGCAAAAAAGAATGGCAGACCCTGGGTTGTCCCAGATGTGCTCACTAGACAGGAGTGAAAAACAAGTAAGAGCCCACCACTGGCAAGCAGCAAGCAGGGTGGAAGGTAGGCTTTCAAAGGAAAAAGAATACAAACATTATACAATAGATGTTGGGCTCTCATTAATCCACTTAATTAGTCCTACTCTCTTGGGAGGAGGGAATAATGAGTAGAGGAAGAGACAGAATAATTCTTCCATTGTGCTTCTTTGATCAAGGATGAGTACTAGCTAAGAAAGGAGCCAGAGAGAATTTGTCCTGCTGCATTATGTTAATTCACAAGTTGTTCTTTCAAGCCATCTGGCTTAATACCCAAACTCAAGGGCATGCAGGGACAGTGCCAAGATCAGTGAGGGGCTTTCTTGAAGCTCAGACTTCAAGAAGGCATAAGACAATTTAGTACAATTAATAATATTTCAATATACTATTTAAAATTTGAAAACTAATGCAAAAAGAACCTGTGAGGAACAAAATATCAGTATTTTATTTTATTTATCAGTACAGGGGATTGAACTCAGGGGCATTCTATCTCTGAACCCTTTTTATTTTATTTATCCAGCCATTTTTTATTTTTTATTTTGAAACAGAGTCTCACTGAGTTGCTGAGGCTATCCTTGAATCTGCAACCCTACTATCTCAGCCTTCCAAGTACTGGGATGACAGTTGTGCACAACCACACCTGTTATCAATATTTTAAATAAAGACAGCATCTAGACCTACACTTATATAGTCTGGCCTCTCATACTTCACTGTGATCCAGATCCAGTAAAACTTTATGCAAAAAAAAAAAAAGCCCTCAAATCACAGGTCAAAATTAGCCATTTGATTTTTTTTAAAAAAATATTTTGTTCAAATATCATTTATCCGAGTATACATGGTGCCTCATTAGGTTTGGGAGGGTAGTAAGTCCCTTACTCCCCTCAGCTGGTGCCAGTACTATAAGGCCTGAGGCATTTTGAGTGAAGATCCCACCTCCTTGAGGTTCCACATATGACATTGTCCCCTCCTGGAACTAGGGGATGGGCTCAATCAACTGTTGTCCTCAGAAGACTCAAATGAATGTCCTGTTTGACATATTTAAAAAACAAACTCTAGCTGGGTGTGGTGAGCATGCCTGTAATCATAGTATTTGTGAGGCTGAGGCAGGAGGATAGCAGGTTGGAGACCAACCTCAGCAACTCAGCGAGACCCTGTTTCAAAACAAAAAATAAAAAGGCTGGGGTGTAGCTCAGAGATAAAATTACCCCGGATTCAATCCATAGTAGTACACACAAGATTAAAAAAAAAAAAAAGAAAGAACTCTAAAACCATCCTGTACCCTAGTCTAGAATTCAGTCCCTATTTGACTTCCAAAATTATTGTCAACTCCATTTTCCGATATGGCTAGAGGGGTTTGTTTGTACAAATGTATTTATTTCCTTTGCGTGACATCATAGAAATATTCCAAAGAATACTTGGACTTGAATTTTCTCCAGGTATTACATGTAACTTCAAAATATATTCAGTTTCCCCCTTCACGTGTAAACAGAAGCACAAAGTTCTTTCCTCCCTGGCTTCTTATTCTGCTCAGTCTGATCCAGGTAGAATTCAGATTGTTTCCTTCTCAGCAGAAATGAGAGGGCCTAATTTCAACCCCTGTCTTCTGGCATCCTATGGAACGCATAAACAGTACTCCCCGTACTTGGGAGGCTGAGACCAGAGGATCCCATGTTCAAGGCCAGCCTTCGCAACTTAGCAAGATTCTTGGTAACTTAGGAAGACTCTATTTCCAAATAAAAAAATGGAAAGGGCTGAAGGTGCAGCTTGAAGGTAGAAAGCCCCTGGGTTGACTGCCCAGTACTCAAAAAGAGAACCTCCCCAAGGACCTCCTCCCAACCTTCTGGAAGGCCTGCTGTCATTCTCCTTATAAACCTGGAGGTGCCAGAAGCCTGGGCTGGCCTGTGTTACCTTAGAGAGCCAAGGCCTGTTAGCCTCAGGGATTGGAACTGAACTGAACTGAACTGAAAAGATAAGATACAAAATTTAGCAAGTGTTAGCTACTTTTGTCTTATTTTTCAAAGGCCAGTGTGGCTGCTGCTTGGTTGGCCAAACTTGGTGACTTAAGGAATGATAAATGGCTGAGTTTCCCAACAGGTTTTGGACCATACTTTTTTTTGCGGTACTGGGGATTGAACTCAGGGGCATTCTACCTCCGAGCTATACCCCCAGCCCTATTTTTTATTCTTTATTTTGAAACCGAGTCTCACTAAGTTGCGGAGTGTCTCACTAGGTAGCTGAGGCTGTCCACGAACCCAGATCCTCCGCTCTCAGCCTCCCAAATGCTGGCATTACAAGCGTGCGCCACCATGCCTGGCTATCTAGAGACTTATTTCTAAGTGAGGAGGGAATGAGCTTGGAACTCCATACTTGTTTTTATATGAAACAACAACAAAAATTTAGTGCCTGAGCAGTGGGAGATGCTTTTATTGGTGCATTCTAGTCTCACATCATCATGTAGTTCACAGTAAGAGTGACACACATGCACAGCACTTGGCGGGCTTTCCCCTGGCTTCCTCCCCACTTCCTCCTCCCCACACAGGAAAACTGAGATTGGCATTGGTATTCTCAGTGATGACTTCATTAATTCTCCCTTCCTCCACCCCACCACTTTCCCCTAGACCACCTTCCTCGCTCCCCTGGAGTTTCCTAGGAGATCATTTCTAACTATGTCACCCAAGTACAAGAGACAGTAGAAGAAAATCAAAAGTCAACTGTTCTTTAACATTAAATTGAATACTATTAATGGAAAATGCCAGCCAGGCTTGGTGGGGCACATCTGTAATCCCAGTACTTGAGAGACTGAAACCAGTTTAGGAGGAGTACCGGTTCAAAGCCAGACTCTGTTTAAAAAAATATATATATATTATATTATGTATTATATATTATACATTATATTATAATATATATATATATATATATATATATATATAAACAGGGCTGCTGATGTAGCTCAGAGGCAGAATGCCTCTGGGTTCAACCCTTAGTACCAAAAAAAAATAAAATAAATGGAAAATGTCCCTCTTGGGATGTGAAGAGGAACCAAGCATTTCTTCCAACCCAGAGACAATTAAAGGGCATCAGAGAGAAGCTGGACTCACACTGAAGCTGGTGGGAGGGAGAGGCTGCTGAATCTCCAGGAGACTTGCGAATGTGGCTGCAGTTGCAGTTGATAAGCTCCAGCAACCTCAAGCAAGGGAGAGGAAGGAATTGTGAAGGGCTGGGCCCCAGCTTAGACTTTCAAGACCTACTCCATGTGAGAGAGCACATCCCATAACACCAAAACAGAAATCCCTGAATCCAGGAAGCCACATGCCTATCTCCTTTTCAGATCGATGCTTTGGCAGAAGTGGTGGCTGCTGTGAAGGGGAAAATTGAAGTGTACATGGATGGTGGGATTCGAACCGGCAATGATGTGTTAAAAGCTCTGGCCCTTGGGGCGAAATGCGTTTTCGTTGGGAGACCCATCCTGTGGGGTCTTGCCTGCAAGGTGAGATGGCACAGAGCTTCTCAGGCATGCCCATGTCTTTCTAAGGCTCACTTTTTTTTAGCCATTTTTCAGGGTGCCCAAAGGATAATTGTACCTTATCCACATTTCCATGCTCCCTCTGAAGCACATTCTCATCCCTTTGACCTTTTTCTTTTTACTTTCCTTTATTCCCCCAGTAATTCTGATTCCATAGATAGTTCCCCTCCCCTCTGCCTTGCCTCTGACTGTATGTGCAGTTTATACCCATCGGGGAATGGTTGGAACCTTCCTTCAAGGCTCTTTTCATTTCGTGCCATTTGTTTTGTGAACAGGGTGAACATGGCGTCCAGGAGGTTTTGAACATTTTAAAAAATGAGTTCCGTACTTCCATGTGCCTTACAGGTAAGTTTTAAAATTTGTCCCTGATTTCAAGCTTAAGTGGAAGGTCTGAAGAATAAAAATGGCAGCCTGTCCCCCAAGTTAACCCTTCCCTAACTTGGTAGCTATCCAGAAAAGAGATAACAGGGAAGAAATGTCTAGACAGAGACCAAGCACTATTTCTGCCACTGGAAACCCTGTTGTTTATGTCCACCCCAATCAACGCAGGCATGAAATGCAACTCTTTCAGATGTTTATATTTTTAGGGAAAGACCCTCTTCTTAGTTATATTTTGGGGAATATATTTTATTATCATTATGTTTTGGGAAGTGAAGGTACCTACATTCTAGATATGGAAAGAACTTCATATTTGACACCGCTTAGCCTGCTATTAAATTCTTCCAGCCTTTTCATCACAGGGAACCTCTCACTGTTTGAGCCCACACCTCCCCAGCCCCATATCACCATGATAGCTCCTCTTCCCTCTTTACTTCTACTCAAAGAGACTCTCTTCCATCCCCGGTGCAATCTCAGCTATAGTCTTTGTTTTGCTCATTAAGATATTCTGCTAAAGAAGGGTCTTTTCCTTTGGCAGGGCTCTCACTCAGGAGACATTTGGTGTGGGGGTTACTACTCACCCCCATCTTATGCTATTCCTGAATCTGTTCCTTCCTAGAACATGCTTCCTGTACCCCCATGACTCAATAATATCGACTGCACACAGGAATTGAGTTTTAGAAATGATAACAGAGTTTTTATGTCTTTATCCTGACATTTTGACCTAGCTTGCTAACACATAACATGAGCATAGAATCATAAAAATAATTCTCAATGCAAGCCGGGCGTGGTGGCGCACGCTTGTGATCCCAGCATTCGGGAGGCTGAGACCGGAGGATCCGGGTTCGAGGCCAGCCTCAGCTACCTAGTGAGGCACTTGCAACTTAGTGAGACCCAGTTTCAAAATAAAGAATAAAAAATAGGGCTGGGGGTGTAGCTCGGAGGTAGAATGCCCCTGAGTTCAATCCCCAGTACCACAAAAAAAAAAAAAAAAAATTCTCAATGCAATCAGAATTATATTATTCATTTTGTGCATGTAACATTTTATCAGGGATGAATTAAGGTAGGAAGGCAAAGGTGGATCCAACTATATTATCACATCTGTAGAAGTAAAGCAATCCCAGAGGGAAAACAATGATTTAGCATGGAACTCAAAGAAATGGGTCACTACCAAGCCAACAAGCACGAACACTTCCTATCATTCCTAGGCTGGACAATTTTCTGCATGAATACAAAGATCCAAGGTTTGTTCCCATGCATAATCCCATACCCATGAAATAAGAGAAATAAACTTTGTAACCATATGGTTCTTTCAGGCTGCCAGTCAATTTCTCAGATCAATCAGGACCTGATCCAGTTTTCCAGGTTATAAAGAACTGCTGAGATTGTCCACAGGAGGAACACAAGCTCATATCATGGTGTGCAGTGCTGCCCTCCCTAGGCCACATCCAACCCAGTAGCTTGTGCCCTGCACCCTCAAACCCTCTTCACCGTGTTGCTTTCATGGCCTTCCACAACTGTACCATGCCCTTCTTTGCCTCATTGTTGTTCTTGTGGCTAAAATTCTCCTCTGAAATAAAAGATCTTAAAAGGGCAGGTCAATAATGACTCAATACCTGCACCCCACTGGAGGACCTGCGCCGAACTGGCAGGTCTGCTTAGCAATGGCAGACCCATGCCATGCCAGCAGATAGGTGCCCGTAGCCAACTGCACCATCTTTACTGGGTTCGCAGTGCCTGGTCTGCTAGCATTGCAGCATTTAAAGGCCTCCAGCAAAGAAGCCAGAGAGACCTGATGTGGGCTAAGCGGCTGCAACTATGATATAAGACAAATTAGACTCCAACTCGAAGCTCATCAGAAGAGACAAAGCAGGACATTTTTTACTGGTAAAAGGAACAATTCAGCAAGAAGAAATAATAATAGTCAACATTTATGCCCCAAATATAGGTGCAGCTACTTATATAAAACAAACTCTTCGCAATACTAAGTCAAACATAGATCCTAATACAATAATACTAGGAGACTTCAACACTCATCTAACATTGCTAGACCATTCTTCGAGACAAAAGGTCAGTAAAGATACATCAGACTTAATGAACACCATAAACCAAATGGACCTATTAGACATGTACAGAATAGTCCACCCCAATACAGCTGAATTCACTTTTTTTCTTAGCTACTCACAGAACCTTCTCCAAAATAGACCATATTCTGGGCCATAAAGCAAGCACTAGCAAATTTTAAAAATGTGACATAATCCCCTGCATCTTTTCAGACCACAATAGAATGAAAGTAGAAATCAACTATAAGAAAACCCAGACAAATCTAAATACACGAAGGCTGAACACCACACTGCTGAACAAAGAATGGGTCATAGAAGAAGTAAGGGGAGAAATTAAGAAATTCTTAGAAACAAATGAAAATAAATATACAACATATCAAAACCTCTGGGATACCTTAAAGGTAGTACTAAGAGGAAAATTCATAGCACTGAGTGCCCACATAAGAAGAGCAGAAAATCATCAAATAAACAACCTAATGACACACCTCAAAGCCCTTGAAAAACAGAAACAATCTAACCTCAAAACCAGTAGAAGACAGGAAATTATTAAAATCAGAGCAGAAATCAATAAAGTAGAGAATAAAAACAATACAGAAAATAAACAAAACCAAAAGCTGGTTTCTTCATAAAATAAACAAGATAGATAAACCACTAGCCAACCTAATGAAAAGAAAGAGAATCTATCGGGCGCCCCAGGCTGAACCCTCAGCCATGAGGCCCCAATAAAAGACGCTGGCTAAATATTACTGGTTCGAACCTCTTTTATTATAGCTCTCTCTTTCTGGGATCATGAGCATTGCACAAGCGATAACAAACACAGTACAGAGGTCGTCTTTCCAAATAGTGCTTTTCCTACAGACTTCCAATAACCCCTCTCTCTAGCAACCCAACTTCCACTAGCAACCCACAATCTTTCTTCCCAGGACTTCCCCAGCAACCCGGCCAACCTCTTCCCAACCGTTTCTTCTTCCCAACCACTTCCTCCCAGAACTTCTCCCAGCAACCCAGCCCAGCAACTTCCCAACCAGCCTTTCCCCAGCAGCTCTCTCTCTAGGCGAGAGGTGGAGGCTTTTAAAGCTGCGCAGGGCCTAAGCCACGAGGCATCTCATACAGCTCTCACCTGGGCCGGCCATGAGTCAGGCGTGCTGGTGCATGCGCTCTGGCGTGGCACAGCCCCGGGATGCTATACACCTGCAGCTGCTTCTGGCACTCTGCCAGGCGCCATCTAGAGGCGAGGTCCAGCTGGCCAGTCTAGGCCCCCGACAAGAATCAACCCAAATTACCAAAATAAGAGATGCAAAGGGTGATATCACCACTGACAGTGTGGAAATCCAGAGGACCATCAGAAATCACTTTGAAAAACTATACTCTAACAAAACAGAAAATCAAGAAGAAATTGACGAATTTCTTGATACATACAAACTTCCTCAACTGACTCAAGAAGATATAGAAAACTTAAAACAACCAGTAGCAATCAAAGAGATTGAAGCAGCAATAAAGAGTCTACCACCAAACAAAAGCCCAGGCCTAGATGGTTTTCCAAATGAATTTTATAAGACCTTTGTAGAAGAGCTAATCCCAAAACTCCTCAATCTATTCTATGAAATAGAAAGAAATAGGACTCTTCCAAATACATTCTATGAAGCCAACATCAAATTAATACCAAGGCCAAATAAAGACAGCTCAAGAAAAGAAAACTATAGGCCTATATCATTAATGAACTTAGGTGCAAAACCACTAAACAAAATGCTAGCAATGCACATTCAAAACCACATTAAGAAAACCATACACTGCGACCAAGTTGGGTTCACACCATGATGCAAGGCTGGTTTAACATACAAAAAAATTCTGTGTAATTCACCACATAAACAGAACCAAAGACAAAAATCACCTGATCATTTCAATAGATGCTAAA
>PVLC010042236.1:0-13034 GCA_004027655.1 Graphiurus murinus
TGTAGCTGGGAGGTAGAATGCCCCTGAGTTCAATCCCTAGTACTGAAAAAAAAAAAAAAAAAAAGAAAGAAACTGGTTTAATACAGAGAAGTTTGAAAAAAGTGCTTAACTAGAATTTAAGTCATTCTAGCTACCTACAGTGGTGAATGCTGTGATCCCAGTGACTCGGGAAGTTGAGGCAGGAAGATCCAAAGTTTGAGGCCAGCCTGGGCAACATAGTAAGACCCTATCTTGCTGGGTGTGGCAGAGCATACTTGTAGTTCCAGTACTTGGGAGGCTGAGATAGGAAGATTGAAGGTTTGCAGCCAGCCTCAGCCGCTTAGGGAGGCCCTCTGCAACTTAGTGAGACCCTCTTACAAACTAAAAAATAAAATAGGGCTGGGAGTGTAGCTCAGAAGTAGAATGCCCCTGGGTTCAATCCCCAGTAACCCCCCCCCCCCAACACACACACACCTCAAAATAAAAAAGGCTGGGGATGCAACTCAGTAGTAGAGTGCCCCTGGGGTTCAGTCTCCAGTACCATACACACAAACAAGTCATTCTAAGTCCCAACAGCTTTGAGAGTTATGTTGTAGAGGGTTCAATTGAGTGGCCTTCTCTGTACTCTGCACTCTTTCCTGTTATTGGTTGGAATTACTCATTTTTGACCCTTACCCGTTCACTGTTTTTTTTTTTTTTTTTTTTTTTTCAGTACTGGGGGTTGAACTCAGGGGCATTCTACCTCCAAGCTATACCCTTAGCCCTATTTTTTATTCTTCATTTTGAAACAGGCTCTCACTAAGTTGCAGAGTGCCTCACTAGGTAGCTGAGGCTGGCCGGGAACCGGATCCTCCAGTCTCAGCCTCCCAAATGCTGGGATTATAAGTATAAGCCACCACGCCCGGCTCCGTTCACTGTTTATGTCTTTTTCCTTTTTTCTTCTGTGGTATTGTGGATTGAACTCAAGAGTATTCTACCTGTGAGCTACACCCCAAGCCCTATTTTATTTTTTATTTTGAAACAGGGTCTCATTAAGTTGCTGAGGGCCTCACTAAATTGCTTAAACTGTCCTTGAACCCGAGATCCTCCTGTCTCAGCCTCCCAAGTACTGGGATTACAGGAGTGTACCACCATGCCCAACACCTTCTTTCTTTTCTATAGAAGTGAGTTGACCCAATTACTGAAACATGTCAATAAATGTCATTGAAGCCAGGCGTGGTGGCGCATGCTTGTAATCCCAGCATTCGGGAGGCTGAGACCGGATGATCCGGGTTTGCGGCCAGCCTCAGCTACCTAGTGAGGCATTCCGCAACTTAGTGAGACTCGGTTTCAAAATAAAGAATAAAAAATAGGGCTAGGAGTATAGTTCGGAGGTAGAATACCTCTGAGTTCAATCCCCGGAAAAAAAAAAAAGTCATTGAATTATTTACATGAATTTATACGTATTATGTTTAGCCTCTGCACTAAGAATAGAGATTCCTTCAGGGCAGGGACCCAATATTTGAAGCACCCCCTCTTTTTTTGGTAGTGGGTGTCGGGGGCCTAGTCCGGCCAGCTAGACCTCGCCTCTAGATGGCGCCTGGCAGAGTGCCAGAAGCAGCTGCAGGTGGAAAACATTCTGGGGCTGCCCCACGCCAGAGCGCATGCACCAGCACGCCCGGCTCGTGGCCGGCCCAGGTGAGAGCTGTATGAGACGCCTCGTGGCTTAGGCCCTGTGTGGCTTTAAGAGCCTCCGCCTCTCACCGAAGAGAGAGCTGCTGGACAGAGTTGCTGGGGTTGTTGCGATTGTTGTTGCTGGGGAAGTTCTGGGAGGAAAAGTTGTGGGTTGCTAGTGGAAGACGGATTGCTAGAGAGAGGGGTTATTAGAAGTCTGTTGGAAAGGCACTATTTGGAAAGACGACTTCTGTACTGTGTTTGTTACTGCTTGTGTAGTGCCCTTGATCCCAGAAAGAGAGATATAATAAAAGAGGTTCGAACCAGCAACATTCAGGCAGCATCTTTATTGGGGCCTCATGGCTGAGGGTTCAGCCTGGGGCGCCCGATAAGTGGGGATCTAACCCAGGACCTTGTCTATTGAAACATATGCTCTGTAACTGAGTCACACTCCCAGCCTTGAATCCTTTCTGGTTTATACACAGAGACCTTAGAATTCATATAATTGTGCCAGGTACAATGACACAGGGCTGTGATTCCAGCTACTGGGAAGGCGGAGACAAGGAGAATTACAAATTCGAGGCCATCCTGGGCAACTAAATGATACCCTGTCTCAAAATAAAAAAATAAACAAGGGTTGGGTATGTAGTTCAGTGGTAGGGTGCCCCTAGGTTCAGTTCCCAGCAACACACACACCCCACACACACACAACACACACACACACACACACACACACACACACTTAATACAGTTATAAATTAACATCTGGACAGCTGGTACTTAATAAATACTTCTTGAGTAGATGAACAAATTGCAAAGAAACATGTTTTTCCCTTGGGGGGAAAAAAACCCTCTCTTCCAAAGTCAGCATTTTTCTGTTGAGAACTAGATCCTCTCTAATAGGAACTCGTGAGATGCAGCTGGGTGTGGCAGTACACACCTGTAATCCCAGTTTTTGGGAGGCTGAGACAGAAAAATCACAGGTCTGAGGCTGGTATGGAATTTATCTAGATCTCTTGTTCAAAATAAAAAATAAAAAGGGCTGGGGATATAGCTCAGAGGTAGAACACCCTGGATTTCCATCCCCAATACATATATATACATATGTGTGTGTGTGTGTGTGTGTGTGTGTGTGTGTATGATGTATGTGTATGTACAGATTGGGCTGGGGATGAAGCTCAGTGATAGAGGCACTAGATTTGATTCCTAGCACAGCAATAATAATAATAATAATAATAATAATAATAATAATATTCAGTCACATCATGGATTTACTAGAATCTAAATGGGCAGGGCATATATGGACCAGAAATATGCACTTTTAATAAGTATCTCATGTGATTCTGATGCTTTCTTAAGTTTGAGCACCATTGCACTAAATATAAGGTAGGACTAATAAGTATAAGGTAGGCTCTCAAAGGAAGCTGCTCAGCAGTTAAGACCCTGGACCCTAGAGCCAGACTTCTTAGGTTCATCAATTTCACCACTTAAGCCAGGCGTGGTGGTGCACGCTTGTAATCTCTGTACTTGGGAGGCTGAGACAGGAGGATCTGAGTTTGCCACTGGCCACAGCTACTTAGTGAGGCCCTCCATAACTTAGTGAGACCCTGTTTCAAAATAAAGAATAAAGCCGGGTGTGGTGGCGCACGTTTGTAATCCCAGCATTTGGGAGGCTGAGACCGGAGGATCCGGGTTCGAGGCCAGCCTCAGCTACCTAGTGAGGCACTCGGAAACTTAGCGAGACCCGGTTTCAAAATAAAGAATACAAAATAGGGGTGGGGGTATAGCTCGGAGGTAGAATGCCCCTGAGTTCAATCCCCAGTACCGAAAAAATAAAATAAAATAAAATAAAAAGTAGGACTGGGGGTATAGCTCAGAGGTAGAATGCCATTGGGTTCAATCCCCAGTACCGGAAAAAAAAAAAAATTTCATTTCACCACTTACTAAATGTATGTTCTAGGCTTGCTATTTAACTCCCCTGTGACTCAGTTTTCTCATCTACAAAATGGGAAGAACAAAACCAGGCATGGTGGCACACATCTGTAACCCCAGTACTTGGGAGGCTGAGACAGGTGGATCACAGGTTCAAGACTAGCCTCAGAAACATAGTAAGACTCTCAGCAGCCTAGCAAAACCCTATTTCCAAACAAGATCATAAAAAGGGCTGGGGATGTAGTTTGTAGTTCAGAGGTAGAATGTCTCTAGGCTCAATCTCCAGTACTACACACACACAATACACATACACACATGAACACACACACACACACACACACAGTATGCAAAAAGGGAAGAACAGTTAAACTATCTCATTAGGTTGTTGTGAACACTAAATGATCCCAAAGATGTAAGGTGCTTGGAACTGAGCCTGGCACAGTATAAAAACTATGCATATGTTTGCCATTAGAATTTTAGGTGTCTGCTTTCCAACAAAATAGTACATTTCTGTATAAAGCCTGTTATATTGCTGAAAACTCAACCCACAGAGTTTGTCTTTTCTTCTTTTTCTCTTCTGTTTTAGAGAAGCAGGCACTTCAACCCAGGATATTGCTTTATTGCAAGGTCAAACTGAACAAAGAAAACTAAGCTCGTTGCCACATGCTGATGAGCCAGAGGATCAGTACTCAATCCTTTGTACAGCTTCCCCATAATTAAAAATCACATAAAAAGGGCAGGGATTCAAATGAGTCTAACGTGTTTTTCTCACTTACCAGAAAGTGTTGAGTAGCTACAAGGATAACAAAGCACAAAGCCTATTGTACCAACAATCCTTCGGCCAAGTCATCTCCCGTCCCCAGACTGTGGAGACCGTATTCATCCCAGGGCCTCTTCTTTCTTCCTCTTCCTGTCTCCAGGAGGTTTGCTAGCCTCTGATAAATGGAAAACGTTCCCAAGACGAAACCAGAGAGTTTATAACTCCCTGTCCCCTCCCTACCCTTCACAGAGTGAGAGGAGCTTTGGCACGGCTCACTTGAGGACGGGGCCTTGAGACAGCCATGCCTGGGAGGTTCAGGACAGTTTTTCCACAATGGGCTCCTTGTTGGTGTGTGAATCTAGACTGGATATCATACTTGACTCTTAAAATTAACTTTTTTCTTACAATGTGACCTCTGGAATGTTACTTGAGTCTAGAATTTCTATTTCCCTGTTTCTGAAAAGGAACTTAGATTAGGATGTTGGTGTTAAAAACTTCTAAGCCAGACGTGGTGGTGCATGCTTGTAATCCCAGTATTTGGGAGGCCTACAGGAGGATCCGAGTTTGTGGCCAGCCTCAGCTACTTAGTGAGGACTTCTGCAATTTAGTGAGACCCTGTTTCAAAATAAAGAATAAAAAATAACCGGGCGTGGTGGCACACGCTTGTAATCCCAGCATTTGCGAGGCTAAGACTGTAGGATCCGGGTTCGCCGCCAGCCTCAGCTACCTAGTGAGGCACTCTGCAACTTAGGGAGACCCCGTTTCAAAATAAAGAATAAAAAATAGGGCTGGGGGTATAGCTCGGAGGTAGAATGCCCCCGAGTTCAATCCCCAGTACGGCAAAAAAAAAAAAAAAAAAAGAAACTTCTAAGACAATTTAATATATATAATTCCTTACATTTTATAAAGAAGCTAGGCCAGGCGGGGTGGTACATGCTTGTAATCCCAACATTCGGGAGGCTGAGACCGGAGGATCCAGGTTCTCAGCTACCTAGTGAGGCACTCCACAACTTAGTGAGACCTGGTTTCAAAATAAAGAATAAAAAATAGGGCTGGGGATATAGCTCGGAGGTAGAATGCCCCTGAGTTCAATCCCTAGTACTGCAATAAATAAATAAATAAATAAATAAATAAATAAATAAATAAATATAAAGAAGCTAGATATGGGTATGATGGCACACACCTGTAATCCCAGTACTTGGAAGCCTGAGATAGGAGGATCATAGGTTCAAGGATAGACTCACGTGTAGTAAGACTCTCATCCACCTAGCAAGATCCTGTTTCAAAATAAAATAAAGAATAGGGCTGAGGGTGTAGCTTGGAGGTAGAATGCCCCTGGGTTCAATTTTCAGTCACACACACACACACACACACACACACACACACACACACACACACACACGAAGAAGTTGGATCCAGAGAGGCAAAGCAACCTCTAGTTCCTCTGGTCAAAGAGCCTGTAGCTAGTCCAGGAATGAAACTTGAGGAATTTAGTTTATTTTGCTATTAACAAGGGGCTAAAATTGGGAAATTACTGAAATTTTTGTTTAAAGGCCAAACATTTAAATGGTATTTTACTTTTTGGCATCATTTTTATCACAATCTAGCTAGTGAATAAAAACGCAAAGTATTATTTTCTAGCATTTTATCTAATGAGTGTAATAGAGGCTTTACTATCCAACATAAGATACACAATTAAGTACCTGTGAATACATACTTACATAATTTGAGATTACAATTTTAATTAGTATTATAATGATCTTCTTTTATAGAATAATGATTTAATTAAAGTATATGAGTTATGTCTCAATTAAAACAATTCTATCACTCACCCAAAGTGTATTTTACTTGCATTAACTTTAACTCTACTTAAAGATTTTCAAATATAAGTTAGATATACAAAAAAGTTACAAGAATAGTATGAAGCATCTTCAGATAAGTCTTCATATTACAACATCATATATATGCATATATTTTTTTCTTTTTTCTTTTTTTTTTTTGGCGGTACTGGGGATTGAACTCAGGGACATTCTACCTCCGAGCTACACCCTCAGCCCTATTTTTTTATTCTTTATTTTGAAACCGAGTCTAAGTTGCGGAGTGCCTCACTAGGTACCTGAGGCTGGCCGCGAACCCGGATCCTCCAGTCTCAGCCTCCCGAATGCTGGGATTACAAGCGTGAGCCACCACGCCCGGCTTCTATATTTCTACTTATGAACACTTTTTTTGTGTGTATGTGTGTGTGGTACTGGGGATGGAACCTGGGGGCATTCTACCTTCAAGCTACAGCCCCAGCCCTGTTTTTTTTTTATTCTTTATTTTGAAACAGGGTCTCACTAAGTTGCAGAGGACCTCACTAGGTAGCTGAGGCTCACTAGGTACTGGGATTACAAACGTGCGCCACCACACCTGGCTCTATTTTTTTGTTTTGAAACAGGATCTCACTAGGGTGCTGAAAGCCTCACTACATTGCTGAAGCTGTCCTCGAACCTGTGTGAACCTGTGTTTTCTTATCTTAGCCTCTAAAATACTGGGATTACAGGCATGAGCCACCATGCTCAGCTGAAACTTACTCTTAAAATGGCTCAGGAAAAAAAAAAAAAAAGTGTTCACAGCCGGGCATGGTGGCACACTCTTGTAATCCCAGCACTTGGGAGGCTGAGATGGGAGGATCACTGGTTCGAGGCCATTTTCAGCAATTTAGTGAGGCCCTCTGCAAATTAGTGAGACCCTGTTTCAAAATAAAATAGTAAAATAGGACTGTAGTTGTAGCTCAGAGGTAGAATACTGCTGGGTTCCATCCCCAGCACCACACACACACACACACACACACACACACACACACACACACGCTGGGGGTATAGCTTGGAGGTAAAAATTAAGTTTCAGACATGATGACCTTCTAACCTTAATTCCTAACCGGAAAAATGTACTGCACTCAGTGACTGTAGAGTAATCTAGTATCGGTCTTTTCAGCAACACCCACTCAGGCAGATAATGAGCATCGCTGATAGCATCATTTTCAAATTGTAGCATCTTCTGACTTGAACAATGGTAGATAAAAATCTAGCTGTAAGAACAATTAATATAATCTTTTACCTCAACACATTATTGCCAAAGAGTATGCTGGTACTATGATGAATGAAAGAAGAAAACATGTCCATATTTTGCTTATCTGAAAGTTGTCAAGATCAACAAAAGATATCTTCCCCCCTTGCTTTCCCCTTATACATTAAAGCATTTTCTTTCAGACTAAGACATTTATTTATTTATTTGTTTGTTTAATTTTGTGGTACTGGGGATTGAACCCAGGGGTATTCTACCTCTGAGCTATACCCCAGCCTTATTCTATTCTTTATTTTGAAATAAGGTCTCACTAAGTTGCGGAGAGCCCACTAAGTTGCTGAGGTTGGCCTTGAACCTGGGATCCCCCTGTCTCAGCCTCCCAAGTACTGGAATTACAAGTGTGCACCAAAGACGGGTGTGGTGGTGCACGCGTGTAATCCCAGCATTTGGGAGGCTGAGACTGGAGGATCCGAGTTTGCGGCCAGCCTCAGCTACCTAGTGAGGCACTCTGCAACTTAGTGAGACCCGGTTTCAAAATAAAGAATAAAAAAAAGGGCTGGGGGTGTAGCTCGAAGGTAGAATGCCCCTGAGTTCGATCCCCAGTACCACAAAAAAAAAAAAAAAAAAAAAAAGTGTGCACCACCATCCCTGGCTCAGAGTAAGAAAAGAAATTAAACTAAAATTGCATTTGTTTCTAGATGAAGGATGAAGAGATCAATTTAGAGATTTAAGATGACCACTTTTACTGGGCATGGTGACACATGCCTGTAATACCAGTTCTTGGGAGGCTGAAACAGGAGGATTGTAGTTTTGAGGCCAGCATCAGCAACTTACTGAGACTCAGTTTCAAAACAAAAAATAAAATAGGGCTAGGGGTGTGCCTTGGAGATAGAATGCCTCTGAGTTTAATATCCAGTACCAAAATAAATAAATAAATTAGTAAATGAATTAAAAAGATCACTTCGTGTGTGTGTGTGTGTGTGTGTGTGTGTGTGTGTGTGTGTGTGTGTTTTACTGGGAATTGAACCCAGGGGGGTTCTATCTCTAAGCTACACCCCTAGCCCTATTTTAATTTTTATTTGGAAACAGGGTCTCACTAAGTTGATGTGAGCCTCACTGAGTTGCTGAGGCTGACTTCAAACCTGCGACCCTCCTGTCTCAGCTCCCAATACTGGGATTATAGGCGTGCACCACCACACCTGGCTTTAAAAAGAGGACTTCTGAACTCTCTGAGAATCCAGTCTGATCTTCAGTCGTTTCATTCCTGTGTTACCTTGTTAGCTGTTTTTCATTTCGCTGTAGCTGTAATGTGATTGGAGGGTATAAAATAAGTATTGAACTAACTAGAAGTTTTTCTTTCTTCCCACGATCATCTGGTGCATTATCTTCCGAAGCTGTCCACATACAGAAAGAAAAGAAAAAAAAAAAAAAAAAAGGTCCTCATTCATTAACATCTACTCTATTCAATTGCTTGCAGTATTTGTAACCTTGAATACATTCTATCCAGATGCCCATGTGGATCCTGATCCCCAGTAACCATAACCTTTGTGAGGTACAGTGGGCCGGGCATGGTGGTGCATGCCTATAATCCCAATATTTGGGAGGCGGGAACAGGAGGATCACAGGTTCAAGGACAGCCTCTACAAGTACTGAGAATCTTAGCAACCTAGCAAGACCCTGTTTCGAAACAAAAAAAATAAAACAGGAAAACAGGGCTGGGGATATATGTAATTCAGAGGTAGAAGGCCCCTGGGTTCAATCTCCAGTACCAAAAAAAAAAAAAAAAAACCCAAACAAACAAACAAAAAAGTACAGTGGACAATAAGCACAGGTGCCCTTATATTAAAACTGCCACAGGAACTGTAAGTAGTAGATGAGGAAAGACAGTCAATAATAATCCTTGGCAGCCAAGCGTGGGGCGCATGCCTGTAATCCCAGTACTTGGGAGGCTGAGACAGAAGGATTGCAGGTTCACGACCAGCCTTAGCTACTTAGTGAGGTCCTCTGCAACTTAGTGAGACCCTGTTTCAAAATAAAGAATAAAAAATAGAGCTGGGGGTGCAGCTCGGAGGTAGAATACACACACACACACACACACACACATCCTTGGCATGTATTAAGCACAATGGATTTCCAGTGCCGTCCTGTACGAACACAGCAGTCTTATGTAGGAAGTTAGTTCTCATCACTCTATAGATCAGCACGGTATAATCAGAGGGAAAAATGTCCTGCTGTGAGCCAAACTCCCTTCTATGAGCAAGAGTTTTATAGCAACAATTAAACTCTTATTCCTGTTTCTAGCATAAACCTTTGGAACACACCTATTTCTCACATTTAAGAGGACAAATTTGTGAACACGCCTAAACCTTAGCATCATTCTGTGCTTCTCACTGTGAAGTTGGCTTCCTACCAGATGAGTAGAACATGACTTACTGTCTTAGTAATGTCTAATACTGTGAGGTTACCATCATCTTTCTGGTGCCAAGGTAGCTTTGGTTAAGGTCTGAGGAAAAATACAATGTGAACATAAGTAAAGTATACTTTACTTTTGTTGTGTGGATAGTCAAAAGACTAATGATAAGAAACTCAACTAACCTTGTTGTTAGTTGTGGGAATGTACTCTTGGTTAATATTTATTAAGCATTACTGGTGCATGGTACTTCTCATAAATGTGGAAATTAAAAAGTTCATGATGCAGCCGGGTGTGGTGGCGTACGCTTGTAATCCCAGCATTCGGGAGGCTGAGACTGGAGGATCCGGGTTCGCGGCCAGCCTCAGCTACCTAGTGAGGCACTCCGCAACTTAGACTCGGTTTCAAAATAAAGAATAAAAAAATAGGGCTGGGGGTATAGCTCGGAGGTAGAATGCCCCTGAGTTCAATCCCCGGTACCGCAAAAAAAAAAAAAAAAGTTCATGTTGCAAAAAAAAGAAAAAATAAATAAATAAATAAAGTAAAATAGGGCTGGGGGTATAGCCTGGAGGTAGATGGCCCCTGGGTTCTACTCCCAGTACCAATAAATAAATAAATAAATAAATAAATAGGGATGGGGGTGTAGCTTGGAAGTAGAATGCTCCTAGGTTCAATTCCTAGTACTGCAAAAAAAAAAATTTTTTTTTGATGATGGTCATGATGGTCAACAATAAGGGATTTACTGTTAAATGTTCATATCAGTTGATTGTAACAACCCTCAGAATTCTTCACGTACATATTTTCTAGAAAGAATGTGCTTTATTCCTGCCTTGGTCAGGCCTTTGCAGCCTGTCTGGGATCACACCCAGGCATAGCCTTCTCTGTACAGTATTTTATTGTTTTAGTTTCCTGGAAGCCAGGGGATTTGGAAGGGTACCAATGGGAGGAAGGAAGAAAGAAAAAAAGAAGGAAGGAATGGAGAAAGGAAAGGGGGAGGGAGGGAAATTAATTTTTTTCTATGAGTATTGTGAATATAAAAATAAAGGGTAGAGCCAGGCGTGGTGGCGCATGCTTGTAATCCCAGCATTTGGGAGGCTGAGACCAGAGGATCCAGATTCTCTGGATCCTCAACTACCTAGTGAGGCACTTTACAACTTAGTGAGACCCTGTTTCAAAATAAAGAATAAAAAATAGGGCTGGGGGTATAGCTCGGGGGTAGAATGCCCCTGAGTTCAATCCCCAATACCGCAATAAATAAATAAGTAAATAAATAAATGGTAACAAAAAAATAGACAGGCCGGGTAGGGTGGCACATGCCTGCAATCCGTTATTGGGAGGATTGCAGGCTTGAAACTAGCCTTAGTAATTTAGTAAGGCCCTCAGCAACTTAGGAAGACACTGTTTCTAAATAAAAATAAGTCAGATGTGGTGGTCAACAACTGTAATCCCAGTACATGGGAATCTGTGACAGGAGGACCAGGTTAGAGACCAGCCCCAGCAACATCATGAAACCTTCAACAATTTAGTGAGACTTTGTTTCAAAACAAAATAAAATAGGGTTGGGGTATAGCTCAAAAATAGAATGCCCCTGGTTCAATCCCCAGTAACACACAGAGAGACACACAGACACAGACACAGACACACAGACACACACACACAGACACACACACATACACACACACGACCACCAGATTTTGAGGACCTTCTAGTCTATTGGGATAATCTGGAAACACATAACTGAAAATGTGTAAAATGCATAACATATGAATACAACTGTAATATGTCATATAAAAATTGCATCTCAGCCGGATATGGTGGCTCTTGAATTTATAATCCCAGTACTTGAGAGACTGAGACAGGAGGATTGCAGTTTGGAGGACAGCCTCAGTAACTTAGTGAGGTCCTCTGCAACTTAGTGAAACCCTGTTTCAAAAATAAAAGAATAGCACTGGGCATGGTGGTGCATGTTTGTAATCCCAGTATTTAGGAGGCTGAGGCAGGAGGATTGCAGTTTCTCTGCCAGCTTCAGTGAGGCCCTCCGCAACTTAGTGAGATTCTGTTTCAAAATAAAAATAGGACCTCTATAAGGAAAACTATAAAAGGTTGAAAAAAAGAAATCGATGAAGACCTTAGAAGATGGAAAGATCTTCCCTGCTCTTGGATAGGCAGAATAAATATCACCAAAATGGCTATCCTCCCAAAAGTGATCCACAGATTCAATGCAATACCCATGAAATTACCAAGGTCACTCCTCACAGACATAGAAAAATCAGTTCTTAAATTCATTTGGAACATCAAAAAGCCCAGAATAGCCAATGTAGTTCTTAGCAACAAGAACCATGCAGGAGGTATCACAATACCTGACTTCAAACTCTACTACAAAGCCACAGTAATAAAAACAGCAAGGTATTGGCACAAAAACAGACACATAGACCAATGGAGCAGAATAGAAGATTCAGAAATAGACCCACGTGCTTACAGTCAACTGATTTTTGACAAAGGAGCCAAAAACATGCACTGGAAAAAAGATAGCCTCTTCAACAAATGGTGTTGGCAAAACTGGTTAACCATATGCAGGAAAATGGAAATAAACCCCACTTTCTCACCCTGCACAAGAGTCAATTCAAGGTGGATCAAAGACCTGGAAGTCAGGCCAGAGACCTTGCAGCTACTTGAAGAGGGCATAGGTCCAACATTACAACACATAGGCACAGGTAAAAACTTTCTCGACAAGACCCCAAAAGCACAAGCAACTCAAAGGAAGATCAATACATTGGATTGCATTAAACTGAAGAGCTTCTGTGCAGCAAAAGAAACTATCAAGCACCTCAACAGAGAGCCCACAGAGTGGGAGAAAATTTTTGCCAGCTACTCTTCTGATAGAGGATTAATATCTAGGATATACAGAGAACTCAAGAAACTCACAGCTAAGAAAACAAATAACCCAATCAAAAAATGGGCAAAGGAGCCAGGCATGGTAGCGCACGCTTGTAATCCCAGCATTTGGGAGGCTGAGACTGGAGGATCCAGGTTCGTGGTCAGCCTCAGCTATCTAGTGAGGCATTCTGCAATTTAGTGAGACCCTGTTTCAAAATAAAGAATTAAAAATAGGGCTGGGGATGTAGCTCGGAGGTAGAATGCCCCTGAGTTCACCCCCAGTACTGCAAAAAAAAAAAAAAAAAAAAAAAAAAAAAAAAAAAAAAAAAAAAAAAAAAAAAAAAAAAAGAAAGAAGG